>JZKD02S1676019.1:113586-125524 GCA_000966675.3 Picea glauca
CTCCATGGGGATTTGGAGGAAGAGATTTATATGCAGCAGCCATAGGGGTATGAGGTCAAAGGGAAGGAGAATTTGGTATGCAGGTTGAAGAAGAGATTGTATGGCCTAAAGAAAGATCCAAGTCAGTGGTATTTGAACTTTGATAGGTTTATGACAGAACAAGGTTATAGTAGATGTTATTCTGATCACTGTGTTTATTTTAAAAAGATATAAAATGGAAGCCTTATTATCTTGCTATTGTATGTAGATGACATGCTTGTTGCAGGGTCTAGTATGCAAGATATAAATGTTTTCAAGAAGAAATTAGCCAATTCATTTGCGATGAAGGATTTGGGTGCTGCAAAGAAAATCCTTGGCATGAGAATAACAAGAGACGGAAAAAATCACAGATTGACATTATCTCAAGGTGAGTACACAGAGAAGGTGTTGGAGAGGTTTAGAATCTAGAATGAAAAACTAGTTAGTACACCTTTGGCCAATCATTTCAAATTAATTAAGGAAATGTGTCCCAAGACACAGGAGGAGATAGAATACATGTCTAGGGTCCCTTATTCATCAACAGTTGGCAACTTGATGTATGCAATGGTTTTCACAAGACCAGATATTGCAAATGCAGTGGGAGTTGTGAGTACGTATATGAACAATCTAGGTAAAGAACATTGGGGGGTAGTAAAGTGTATTCTTAGGTATTTCAGAGGTACTACTATTCATGCATTATGTTTTGGAGGTTCAAACACTTTTCTATAGGGATATGTTGATTCATATATGGTAGGTGATAAAGACAATAGGAGGAGCACCATAGGGTATGTTTATATTATAGGTGGAAACAGTAAGTTGGATTTCAAAACTGCAAAAGGTTGTTTCACTTTCAACAACAAAGGCAGGGTATGTTGTTGCTACAGAGGCTAGTAAAGAGATGATCTAGTTACAAAGGTTTATGGAGGAATTGGGAAAGAATCAAGAGAACAGGAGGTTGTACTATGACAGTCAGAGTGTCATTCACCTTGTAAATAACTCAACCTTCCATTCGAAGACTAAGCATATACAGTTGAGTTACCACTTCATACTATCCACCTTGGAAGATGGAAATTTGAAGTTGGAAAAGATACACATAGCTAGAGTCCTGGAGATGTGTTAACAAAGGGAGTAACTAGGGAGAAACTAAGTTCCTGCTCAGTTTTAGTTGGTCTTCAAGAATGAAGATGAAGATGAGAAATTTTCCAGGTCCAAGAAGGTTTAGAGTCCAACATATACAACAGCAGTGGAGTTTTTGAGACCAGTCTCCAAGTGGGATATTGTTGGTTGTGGAGCCTGATTATCTTCCTGATTCAGAGGTATTTTACTTTCAGCCATGTTTATACCCCATGAAGTATTTACACCCCAGAAGTATGTACACTCTTCCACGCGGGGGAGTGCAGAGGGGGGGTACCCCCCTCTACGGGGTCCGGAGATGGTTGATGGTGATGGTTGTAAATCTAGAGAATTCATTATAAGGTCACAAATATAACGGTAGATATTATGTTAGGGTTTTTTTTCCCTAGAAGGCAACCCTCTTTTACGAGGGAAATGTATTGCAGTGATGGTTGATGGTGAATATTGTATTCTAAGATAGGAGACTATGAGAGAAAGAAGAGGAAGTTACAACGGGTTTGTTGTAGGTTGTATCCCTTCATATGCTGGATAATAATAAAGGAAGGACCTGAAAATTTCTTTGGTGGACATAGCCCACACTGGGTGAACCACGTAAATCTGTGTCTCTATTGTATTGTGTATCTTTTGTGTTTTGTTTCCACATTTGTTTTATTTTATTGCTCCACGGTCATGTTTTTCTAACATTTTCCTCATTTTTAGGGTTAACCACTTTCCATAATTACAAATAGGCCACTTACATCATAGAACATTGGCCAGTCATGCCAAAGGCTCTGATCAATGTGTCATTTTTGTCATGCTTTCCCTGGGTACATGTAACATTATTAAGAATATTTGGTCATGATGAGACACATGAATTACAATTACAAGGATGATTGTAGGCCCAACTTCAAATATTAATCACAACAAGAATGATCCTTGGGGCCTAAGCCATGAATTGACGATGAAGATCTAAGGATTTAGTCCCTAATACATGATTCATGGGCCCTAATTGTAGATATACATGGCCTATTTTTGGAGTTACAAGGATTGTGGATATACATGGCCTAGTTGAATTACAAAAGACAAAGATATAACAACATAGTTTGATTGAGCTAAAGGAAATGAAGTAAATTATGGGAGAACCTATTGAAGAGTACGACTAGAGATTCCAATATCTATTTCACATATCAAGGTACAAAATATATGATACCTAGCTGCATAATGACAAAGATCATCCTCTTGCAGGAAAGAGAATACTTTCAAAGGAATGTTTTGGTGCAAGCCATCATAATCAATTCAATCGCTAGGTACCTTGGAAACATAGGTGCTTAATTTGTTTGAGATAATGGTTCAGTAATAATGTATTAAGGGTTCAAAGTAATAATGTAGTGTGTTCAAAGTAATAATGTATTAAGGGTTCAATGTATGAGAGGGTTAATTTGTTTGAGATAATAATGTCTTAAGGGGTTAATGCATTTATAGGGGACTAGTGTATTTGGGATTATAGTTTTGTAGGGGGTTAATGAATTTATGGATGTACATTTCATTACAATGCCTAGGGTTTTCCCAATAGGGTGTTGACACTTATCCACCTGATATTCATAGAATCTTTGTTTAGGTCACAAGCGCTTAGTCATAAGATTCTTAGGCTGGATGCCTATAAATGAGGATGAATTCATCCAAAAGGAACAATTGTACAACATTATTTATTCCCAATTGGGGTATCTCTATATTATCCTTCCTAATACCCCTCTCTCTTAGTCAGGTGACAAGGATGTATCCAGGACTATATCTTGGGGGCTATGAGTTAGGGATTATATATTATATAATTTATAAATGATATATAATATATTATATATATATAATATGTATTATATATATATAATATATATAAAAAAACAATAAATAAATAAACAATGAAAATAAAACAACATAAAACCAAAAATGAATTGCAAATCGCATAGACTACTCGCGCGCAGCCACTATACACAGTCGCACACAACAATGGCATTCATGGCCACTATACACACCACCAGAGCACGGATTTGGAGCTACTCTATGCACTCACCACTCACCACTATACACAGTCATACACCAGGGGTTACGCACACAGGCTAGGGCACAAGTATTTGCACGCACGGGAGGAGGCTAGGGCACAGTATTTGCATGCATGCGGGAGGAGGCTAGGGCACAGTATTTGCATGCATGTGGGAGGAGGCTAGGGCACATAGATTTGCAGAGGAAGGAACATGATTTTTCACCAGAGGAGGGCACACAACCGGAGGAAATGGTTTGACTTCTTTCTCCTATCTCTTGAGTGTGCATGCTAATTGTTTGATGAAATGTTTGATAAAAATGCTTGATAGAATACTTGATGAAATGATTGATAGAATGCTTGATGAAATGCTAATTCATCCTTTTAAAATGCACATATATGGTTTTAAAATAACCGAAATAACTTAAATAAGATTAATATATATACCAAAGGAAAATGAGATAAAACTAAGAGAGTGGATGAAGGAGAAAAAGGACAAAACAATGAAGGCCTCTTGGACTTGTCCTCATATAAACAAGACAATGAATGCACAACTCTGATAAACATAACATATGAGAATACCATATGGAAGAACCCCAACATGTAGTAGCAAATCATGCAAGCAAGGAACTGATGTGGCTAAGAAAATTACAAAAATATGTTAGGTTAGAGCAATCGAATCCTACAATTTTAAGATGTGATCACCAAAGTTTCATTGAAATGGCTAATAATACTAGTTTTCATGTAATAATAAAGAGAATTTAAGTGCAGTACCATTATGTTTGTGAGTAATTGGAGAAGAATAAATATTAGCTTGAGTTTTGTGAAACAAGATAGTTGATCACTAATGTAATGAAAAAGGTACATATTCAGATGGATTGAGAAGTCTTGTAGAGTATGAGGATAGACATGCATAGCTTTACTAATCCCTGAGATGTTTCAATTTGAGGGAAATCCCTTAATTCTATATCATCCCACTTGAAGTCTTTGAGATCCAACTGTTATCCGAAAAACCTCTTAACGACATCCATGATATCCCACATATAGGCAAAATATCCCCTAGAGAACCCTCATAGGATTTGGTCATGGCCATTAAGAATAAGAATATTTGTTTAGGTCACAAGGGCTTGGTTTTCATCCCCATCCATGGTAAATGTCTTAAGACTCATTCGTACTATGAAAACATACTAATAGTCCACATATTCCTAGTTAGAGTCCTTTTTCATGGAAAATAAATTCTTTTTTAGGTCCCAAGGCCCTTATTTTCCTCCCCAAGATATAACATAGGCCTTGAATCTCATGTGTGGTGTGAAAAAATCATACTAGTGCCCATATCCCACCCAGAGTTCAAACATACCTTAGGAAGGATCTAAGTGGTTGTTTGAGTCCTAGCTCATGGCCCTTGAACTCAAGAAGCTTCATTTTGTGCCTAAGCTCTATGTTCTCCTCCCCTTGCCATTGTATATTCCCTAAGAGCCATTCTTATTATGAATACATACTAATGGTTCCAAAGGTACCCATAGAGATGAAAGATCCACTTCAGAAGTCTTATTTGGTTGTTCATTGGTTCAATAACTATTACATGAAGCTTAATACTGAGAATATTCAAATAGGTCCTTGACACCTTTTTTTCATTCCCTAACCATGTTTAAGGCCCCTAGTACCTTACATGGTGTGAGCATCCTCCTAATGGCTCTAAGTTACTTGATATGAAATGCTATTTTCCATAATATATTAATGGTTCACACATTCCCAATAGAAGGACTTAGTCTTTGTCATTAGGCACGAGAAAGATTTTCTTAGAGCATAAGCCCATGATCCTTTCTTTTTATGAAAAATGTACTATTGGCATGAAATATCCCACACAGAGGTGAAATATCCCATACAAGTGTCTTGTGTGGTTTTACAAAGACTACATCGCAAAGATCAATGAGAAGATTGAAATTGGGCCTAAGTATCTTATGTTCTTTCCCTAACCATGGGTAAGATCCAATGTTCCATAAATGATGTCCAAAATGTGTGAATAGTGATTTTATCCCACCTAAAGTCCATAGATCCCTTAAAGAGGATCTGTGTAGTGGTTTGAGTCCATGTTCATGGACATTAAAGAAGAGAAGAGTTTTTTAGGGCCTAAGGCCATTATTTCCCTCCCCTGGCCATGGTAGAGGTCCTAATAGCCATCATTATTATTCAAAGCATACCATTGTTTCCCATATTCCTAATTGGAAGCCTTCATCTTGGCCATTAATCACATAAGGTTCATTTAAATCCTAATTCCCATTTATCCTTCCATTAAGCACATAAGGAACAAAATACCCTAACATTACAAAAGGTATTCTAACATTATTTTATTCCCTTTTCTCATTCCATTGGATAAGGTATTCTAACATTATTTTTTTCCTCAATTTCTTCTCTTTAGTGAGCAAATTGTTCAAGGATTAGAATGACATGATACATTCAATTCATCATCTAAAGGTGGAAAGGTATTTGAGATTTGGACCCTTTGGATTACTACTCTCTTAACATGAAAATCATGAGAAAAACCATGGGGGACCTGAACTGGTTTATTCTATCATGGAGAAATAAGCGTATCCATTGGTGCAATCCTTAAAAAACTTTGGAGGTTATATCATGAATTCTAGGATAATTTCATTTTTTCCTCATCCTGCAGTAAAGGACATATACAAGTGCATATGTGTTTAATTTTTTTGGAGGATAAGTTAGCTGGATTAGTATGAGGTAATCCTTCATTGCATTAGCTAGTTCAGACATAGAACATGTGGCTGCGACAAAAGATACTAAAGAAACTATGATTATTAAGACTATGCAACAACATTGGTATCCAACATGGTAGTTTGGAAATACAATGTGATAGCCAAAGTGCCATTGCAATGTCCAATAAGTTGTGATAGCCAATGTGCCATTGCAATGGACAATAAGTCAACTTACAATGGAAAGAGTAAGCGTATAGATGTGAAGCACCATTTTGTTAGGAAAATGGACGAGCAAGGTGTGGTGAAGTTAACAAAGTGAATAATGCAACTGATACACTAACAAAGGCAGTCAATGGAGAGAAATTTGTCTTGTGTAGAGAGGTGATTTCCATTAACACTTGTTCAAAGTGATTGCCAAGTGGGAGAGTGTTGGAAAAAGCCCAGTAATCACTTTTGACATTGTAACATTAGGAAATTTTCAGCTTTAAAATGGAATGTACATGGAACTTCCAAGTTTGTTCCTTGATTTTAGGAGGACAAAGAAAATGCCTAAAATTAAAAATTGTAAATTGTATTATTTGTAAGTACCAAAACAATGAATAAAGCGGACAAGTGTTTGTCCTAGAATATATGTTTGTCGTGTGTCTTGTATGACTATTTTTCTTCGTTCTCTGTATTTTATGTATTTAGATTAACAAACAAAGTTTTTCACCATGAAATTCTACTGTCTTATGTCATGCTTTGCACTGTCATTAAGCACATACCCTACAAAATACCCAAAATACCCTAACAAAATCTTGTTCATTAAGCACATAAGGAACAAAATAATGTTAGAATACCTTTTCTAATTCACTTTTCTCCTTCCCTTCTCATTAAGAACATAAGGTACATGTTTAGGACCTAAGGCCCTTTTTTTCCTCTCAAGTCATGGTACACACCTTGAGACCTATTCTTATTATGAAAACATACCAATGGTTCCAATTGAAACTATATTGCAACTTATGCAACTATATTGCAACTATATTCTCAAATATTGGTGAGTGGTCAAATGCAACTATATTTCATCTTATGCAACTATATGAAACTTATGCAACTATATTGCAACTTATGCAACTATATTACAACTATATGCAACTATATTGCAACAATTTTGTATGCAACTATATGCAATTATGCAACTATATGAAACTATGCAACATGCAACTTATGCAACTTAAGAAACTTTATGCAACTTTACACAACTTATGCAACAATGCAACTTATGCAACTATGCAACTGTATGTAGCTTATGCAACTATGCAACTATATGCAACTATATGACAGATCGGTGTGGCAATTTCAACTTTATGCAACAAAATGTAACTATATGCAACTGCGTTGGTACTATATTGCAACTTATGCAACAAAATGAAACTATATGCAACTTATGCAACTATATTGCAACTTATGCAACTATATGCAACTATATGCAACTTATGCAACTATATGAAACTATATTGCAACTATATGCAACTATATGCAACTATATTGCAACAATTTCATATGAAACTATATGCAAATATGCAACTATATTCAACTATGCAACATGCAACTTATGCAACTTAAGCAACTTTATGGAACTTATGCAACTTAAGCAACTTTATGGAACTTATGCAACTTTACACAACTTTATTGCAACTTATGCAACTTATGCAACTATATGCAATTTATGCAACTATATTGCAACTATATGCAACTAGGTGTGGCAATTTCAATGTTATGCAACTATATGACGGATAGGTGTGGCAATTTCAACTTTATGCAACTAAATGCAACTATATGCAAATGTGTTGGTACCAAAAATGTATATTGGAATGATAACTCATCTTCTTGTTTTAAAGAGTGTAGGTACCACCAAATAGGTATCTGTCGGATCTATCTTCCTCGAGTGATGATCAAGATATAGTAAGAGAGGTTGAAAGTGAGACGTGTTGTACTAGATCTACCAGTTCTAGATCAACTAGGTTGGAAACAGTAAGGAAAATATTTTGTACTCGCATGCGATTTTTTATTGCCAACGGAGGGTCGTGTAATTATGATGTTGATAGCATAGGTTACATTGAGTTGCCCTTGAGGTATAAACATCTAGTGCAACGATGGGCACCTAAGGAGCTACCTGAAGTGGAAACATATTTATTCATCGGTGGGAGGATGTATCACAGTGCTCCTTCGTCCTTACATGGATTGAGCTTATTTTCTATGGATGGCATAAAGGTTGGCTATGGAAGTGTAATTGAATTGATGGATTATGTCAGACCATTATACAAATACAATCATTGGTTGATGTTGGTCCGATATACACAAAGTATGCGAAGATATAGAGTTGCTGCAAATTATATACAACTACTAGATAACAATCAAAATAAAGGGGAAACTATGTTTATTGATGGAAGGCCAAAAGCTACTTGAAACATTGTGGGCTTTATAAATAGTACATGACCAATGGAAACAACTAAGAAACTGAAATGCATATTTGAGGCACATGAAGGAAATCGTATATTTGTATGTGAGACAAAAACAATAGTTCCAGGTGAAGAGTTGTTGATTGATTACAACTTAAATCAAATAGATGGAGAGGGTGACCGTGGAAAGGCACCCACTTCACCTCAGCAAGTGAATGTTAAATACAATAAAAAATTATGACTACAACAACCAAATTTCATAAATTTCATTATTTTTTTTTTCTGTTATTACTGCAATATTTCATTTTCTTAATTTTACAGGTGAATTTTGTGACTTTTATTGATTGATTTATTGTGTCAATATTTGTCCAGGGTGACCATGGTAGAAAATCACCTGCTACATCTCTCCAGGGTAATTGTGGAAAGGCACCCATTGTGCCTCAACACGTAAACATTAAATACAGTAACAACTTATGACTACAACAACTAAATTACTGAAATTTCATTATTTTTTTTTTATATTACACCAATATTTCATTTTTTAAATGTTACAGGTGAATTTCATAACTTTTGTTGATTGATTTATTGTGTCAACTTTTTTCCAGGGTGATCGTGTCCGAGTTTCACTCGCTACATCTCTCCAAGGTGATCGTGGAAAGGACCCCATAGTGCCTCACTAGGTAAATGTTTAATACAATAACAACTTATGACTACAACAACTAAATTTCTGAAATTTCATTATTTTTTTTTTTGATATTACTCCAATATTTCATTTTCTAAATGTTACAGGTGAATTTCATAACATTTGTTGATTGATTTATTGTGTCAACTTTTGTCCAGGGTGACTGTGTTTTATTTTCACCCACTACATCTCTCCAGGGTGACCGTCGAAAGGCACCCGCAGTGCCTCACTAGGTAAATTTTAAATACAATAACAACTTATGACTACAAAAACTAAATTTATGACATTTCATTACTTTTTTTCTCATATTACTCCAATATTTCATTTTTTAAATGTTACAGGTGAATTTCATAACTTTTTTTGATTTATTTATTGTGTCAACTTCTGTCTAGGGTGACTATGTTTGAGTTTCACCCGCTACATCTCTTCAGGGTGACTGTGGAAAGGCACCCGCAGTGCCTCTCTAGGTAAATATTAAATACAGTAACAAATTTTGACTACAACATCTAAGTTTTTGAAATTTTGTTATTGTTTTTCTGATATTACTACAATATTTCATTTTTTTAATGTTAGAGGTGAATTTCATAACTTTTGTTGATTGATTTATTCTGTCAACATCTTTCCAGGCTCCCATAGAGGATATTCATGAGGACAAAATATTTTATTCAACAAACCCAATGACAACTGTAATGAAGGCCTTGAAGAAGGCTAACATGGAATATCTAGGTTTGATTAGCAAAAGACCCCTGACACAGGAAGATAGGGGAAGAATTGTAGAGATACAAACTACAATAAATAATTTTGGGGTAAGTGTCATCTTTACATATTTTTATTAGCTATGACAATTTCATATCCATTTTTTAGTTTTATATTTTGTATATGATCTGATAAAGAAAAGTTTTATGTTTGTAGGAGTTTTTAAAACCCATGCTTGGGGAACCTGTCGATCCTGCAACTGCTATAGGCAGCAGTGAGAGTCCAATACAAAAAAATGATCGACATAGCAAAGTGAAAGTGAGGATTTTTGAGCCTCCTGAGGTTCCCCTTGAATCCATTGATGAGCGGGGAGATTTTGACTAGCATGATATGCCGGAGCATGATGAGACAGAGCCTAGGACTCCACATGATGACTCTGGAGAGGAACATAGTGCAGTTGCATAGGATACTATTATGCATGGAGTAGAACGAATTAAAAGCACCAGATGAGTAGATGTCACCTTTCTGGTGGATGACGCATGTGTTCCGACAGATATTCATAAGATTGCAGGTAATTGTCCCATTAATTGATTCATTTTTTTCATGAAATTGAAATGGACATTTGTTGAGATTATTAATTGATTAATGGATAACAAATTACTATAGGAAACAATGTTTTCTATATAAACTTACATGACAAAGCATTGGAGTTGTTCGGGCCCACAATTCGCACACGATGGAATGGCCAATATAACAAAAAGAAAGATGAATTAATAGATCACATGGTAAACTTGTTAGGAAACACTTTCAACAAGAAAGTGGTTACAAAGTTAGCCAATGAGAATTTAAAATACACTAGGGCCCAGTATAGGGATAAATTACAAATAGACCTCAAGCACGAGCACCCTCTCATGGTTCCTGAGAAAGAGTGGAAGGCGCTAATAGAGGATGCAAAGGAGAACTTGTTTAAAAAACAAGGACGAAAACCATGAGCTGGTCAAGAAAGGTACAATACATGTCATATTATCAGTGAAATATGAGCATTTATGTTTTTCTTTCCTATTTTAAGTAACAATTTCGATATCTATTTTTTTTCAAAAAATCCATATGTAGGCTACTAGACACATCCAAAGTAACAAAGGCCAGAGTGGAAAAACACAACCAACATAAACTAGGCCAGGGTGGCTACGAAAAACTCAAAGCCCAAATAGTAAGATTTAAATGATTAACTATGGTTAATATTTATTTAACAGTAGAAAAAAAATATATGTTTTTGTTATTGGTATTTTTAATGGTGTTATGCATTGTAGTTAAATATGTTCGACACTACTGCCCCCGAGGAGGACCTGAAGCTTGGTTACAAGCATGATTTTAAAAGTATGATTGAATATAGAAAAATCTTGGGCTAGACTCCAATCTCCACAGCAATGCAGGTAAATCAAATGAATAAGGAAATTGCAGTAGCATGCTTGTAAAGTATATTCATATTTTATTATATCACCCTTAACTAAGTGTTTTTTTTTTCAAGCAACAGTGCTACCACAGTAGTGAATCAAGCAATATTCAACAAACACCGCATCATATAAGGGTCCACATGTCCAGTGATAGTGTAGAGCAAAGCACCCATTCCGGTATGTATGCTTTAGAATTAAAAATATTTACTGTGATTGTAGATATTTATTTCCTGACTTATACTTATATATTATCTTCTCAAAATTCAAGAGCATGTAGGTCAGGAGGGTGAAATGCAAGAGCAACCAACTAGACAGGAAATTAATGCATCAACTGTCCCAACTACAAAGACAGGTAAAGAGAAATAGTGTAATGTTAATCAAAACAATGAATTAGTTATTTCAATTATATTTCAGCATATCGATATGGTCATTTTCGTTGTTCTAGTTCACGACCCCAAACAGATGCCAGCTAACCCTTCTCAATGACGTACCACAAGTATGGTACATGAGCGCACATAAACAATAGAAGGACAGGGCACACAAAATACAATGTCCTTGGATGATGATGATATCCCAATTGTCAGTTTTATGAATGTAGAAAAACATAAATCAAAGAAAAATTAGATGTATAAATTCATGCCTTGTTTTTGGATCTTTATCAATGTTTATATGTTCATATGTTTTGATGACTATCCTAGTTATTCATTAATGTCTATATGTTTTCTATATAGAGAAAATCATTTGTTGGGTATGGAAAATTGAAAGCGATGTGAGGAGGGGGGCGG
>JZKD02S1676019.1:125574-165638 GCA_000966675.3 Picea glauca
TCTCAAAACAAAGAGAAGCTCATTAAGGTATGCGACAACTTAATTTTTTTCTAGAGTATTTTACATAACTAAATGCATGCTTATTTGCTTATTAATTATTTATTCATATAAAAAAAAATTATTTTATGATTCATGCAGGTCTTGGCGATGGAAATGCATCTCGTGGACAACTCTTATCAAGTTGTATGGGCTAATGGATCTGGTGAAAAAACAATGGAAAGGTAATGGTTTTGACTTGTTTTTAAAAGTAGGCTTTATACTAGTAAAAGTTCACAATCCTCATGAATATGTAGATATTGATATATCTGCCAAGTTCCATGTGGTGTTTTGGTTTACTTCTATATATTTTAAATATAATTTTGGTTTACTTGTAGTTTTTTTATAAAGAGGTATAACTATTTTAGAGAACCCCCATATACAAATTCTTTATCCATATCCTCACCGTGGAAAATAAATTAGAAAAGATCCCTCACTTCATTCATTTCCATAATCCTAACCTTATTTCTATCCCTAGTCCAAATCCTACTTCCTATTAAACAATGCATGAATCTAATACCAATAATCTAGGACCCTCCTCTCATCCCACATGTTAGTTCAAGTATTATAAGGCTCCAAAGAACACTACTAGAACATTCTTATTCTTATAATAATAATTCACATCCAAATGCTTGTACATAGATGAGAAATTTCTTGATGATCCTAGGGTACACCAATATTTGGATACTTCTCCCCCCAAAAAAATAGTCCCTATTACAAACTCTATTGAAAAAGATCCCTCATTCCTCATAATGATGAATGAAATTTATTCCCCTCTCTAAGTCTCCTTTTTACTCATAATTGTTAGATCAAAGGCCAACTTGCCACTATAATCCTTGACAATTGTAACCAAAATAATCACATTTTCCATCACTCCTCACCCCTGTCCTTATCATTGGGGCTTTGTACAATAGGACATAACTCATCTTCTCATTAATAAACATTGTGGAGTCACCCTTATCAGAGGGATTTCTCAAGAGATTGTTGAATGCTATGTATCTCCCCTTGATTACTATAATTTACTCTTGAGCATATAATATGAACAACAAGGAAATGATTTATAATATGTCCATTGTTCCTAATGGGAGTATTTTTGGGCTAGCTTAGACTTCCCATTATCAACTCTAGCCGCTTCTTGGTGGCACCCAATATTCCCTAGTTCGCCCCTTGTCTTCTTCCTCTCCTACTGTTCCATGCCCTCCTACATAATCTTCCTCTTTTCCTAGTCCTCCAAATGCTTGGGGAAAGTGTTGCCTCTCCTCCTTAGAGTTTCTTCCTTACACCCATTTTTCTCCATTTTTATTTGGTCATAATATCGATGGGTCCCTTATAGGTCATTATCTCAAGAAATACCCTACTTGAGATAACCTCTACCTAGTTAGGATCAACTATCACTTGTTTGGTCAGTTCTCAAATATGCCCCCCTTAATGGTCACATTCCATAGCTTGCAGCTATGGATCCCCTCCCAATGGTGACATCATATCTTCCTTTGATCCTCTCTCCTCCACTGGTACCATTGGTATTTTTCACCTCTACGCTTGCATTGAACTTAGGCTAATTCATGTCACCTCCTACGCTTGCATAAAATACCCCATTGATGTATGCCACCTCTCATTCTTGCACTAAATCTAGGATACCATGTGTTTTTTTTGTGTTTTTTATGACCATATATTACTAGTTTATGATGCCTAATATTATCACACTCTATAGATTATTGTATGTCACATGGGACTCATTCTATGTCCTTGACTAGTGTATGGCACCTTAATGACTACAAAAATCCTAGAACAATGAATGTCATTTTTTATGCTCACCTTAACTCCAAGTTTCCATATGTTACATTTATTCTTTTGATAACCCTATATTAGATTATGTTTCCTCTCTCGCTCATGTTCACTCTTAGTCGGTTTATGTCAACTCACGCCTTTTTCCAATGTCATGCCAGTGTCATCAACTTCTTTCTCTTGCCTTTATTAGAACTACCCTAACACCACAATCTCCCATCTTTACCTTTTCATATATCCTCCATCCTTTCCATAGGATATCATCATGTTGCTAATCCTACCTCACTTGTGGTAAGATGCCAACCTCTGTGATGTAGGTATCTAGCTAAACATGTTCTTCCATTGTTGATTTCTCATTCTTGGAAATGAAAGTATGTATTAGTCTACCCACTATATATTGAACATATTCATGATGTACCCAAAATTTTGGACCTCATTATTATTGTCCTTTTTGTATGATCCAACAATTGTGAAAGTGACATCCACAAGTCTCTTCCTATTATATTAGTAATATTCCTCTTATTATTATCAAAGAAGGAGTTGATAAATAGCCCTTATATACACTATTCCTAAATTATCGAGGCATTAAATAAAATTATGTTTTTACAAGAATATATGAGTCAATGTCATAGCGACCCTTTAGGTTCATAAGAGTTTCCAAATCTTCAAGGTGTTAAGAGCCATTATTTCCCAAATCATTCAGAACATAAAAGAAAATTGACCAATAGCTTATACATAGGCGATGAAAGAGATTTGAAAACCTTCTCATAAATCACAACCTTTTTACTGATGGTTTCTTCATGGGTTCAAAAACTTACTTTACAAACCTAAAAATATTTCTATCTTTCAACATTCTCATGAACCCTTGGGTTTACCATTACTCCATGTGGGTCATAAATTTCCACTCACCAAATTCATACAAATTGAAATTTTTGTCACTTGCACAAACCTATATGACATCAGTACAAATATATGAATTCAACTAGGAGTAGACCTTTTCCCTTTCAAGTTTATGATCCTGATCAACTTTGGGACTCAATGTCTCTTCATTAAATTCTCCTTCTAATGAGGATGGCATAGACAACTTCAAATGATCCACATATACATTGGAATATTTTGCCATATACAGTGACCTATCCAAGCAAATATATTTTATTCATTCTTATCCAAAATCTTAAAATATCATTTTAAACCTTTCTTTTGTGGGTGCAAACACACTTGATCAAACTTAGGAGGTATGTGTTGTTAAATGTTTATCATGCCTCTTTTCGTAACTTGATTGAGATTCCCACAAGTTGGTTTCTTATACCTACACATCTTCATGGATTTTTCTTTTTAACAAAGTTCGTATATTTTCCCATTGATCAATTTTCTTAATTGTTCCACTTTGAGGGCTAAAGAGTTTCAAGTTAAAGTGAGTACAATAAAATATGAGAAATTCATAGGTGGAGGATTTGAGGTGAGCAATTAATTGTGCAATTAACAATGATTTATACAAATGACAAACAATATTCCCAAATATTGGGATGTTATAGCCTCACAATCCTCCTTCAAGCCTACAATCATCTCAAAGACTCGAGACTTGCATATATATACAAGTTTTGTAAGGTTTTAACCATTTGCCAGAATTTGAGCTAGATGTAGGTAATCTCTTATATTCTTCAAGTACATAAGAGTTTAACTTTAGAGCCATGGTCAAATAAAAAAAAAGAGGTCTTAAAGGAAATTTACCATGTGGTTTTGTATATATTTATCATACTTGATTACCGAATCAAAATGTTGCAGGTTACCATTCACATGAAGTCTGGGCTTTGTTGTGACTTGGATTGTGAAATGAACAATGATATATATAAATGACAAACAATCTTCCCAAATATTGGGATGTTATAGCCTCACAACAAATGAACAAAGGTTTGATTTATATCCTTGGGATTCCCATGCATTGTAAATAAATGGTAGAATTATCTTCAACTTATATCCATTATAATCTAGAGTGTGGATTAAAAGTTTCTTGAGAATCTATTATATCTGCTACACATGATAAATGTAGATATTCCAAAATGCACCTTTACATGAGTGAAGAATATAATTCCATCTTGTTTTCATGTTTCAACATGGTATAAAAACTACCATATTATTTAGTCTTGTTTACTCTAAAATTCATATCGACTTTACGGCTTCAAGCTTCCCACATGAGCTTATTAGTGGCCTCCTTTCTTAACAAAAAAATTATGAAATTTATACTTTAATCCTCCTTCAAGCCTACAATCATCTCAAAGACTCGAGACTTGCATATATATACAGGTTTTGTAAGGTATTGACCATTTGCCAAAATTTGAGCTAGATCTAGGTAATCCCTTATATTCTTCAAGTACATAAGAGTTTAACTTTAGAGCTATGGTCAAATAAAAATATCAAAGGTCTTAAAGGAAATTGACCATGTGGTTTTGTATATATTTATCATACTTGATTACCGAATCAAAATGTTGCAGGATACCATTCACATGAAGTCTGGGCTTTGTTGTGACTTGGATCAATTGACAAGGATTATAAAAGCTTATGATTTGAGTGAATTTTTTTTTGTTTTCCCAACAAATAATTCATGACGTACCTCAATTCCTAAACTATGATGTACAATTCCTTATCTTATTTAGGGTATATTATGATTGCACCAACAAAAGTTTCAAGTGTTATGTTATCCAACTCCTTCATTGTATCAAAGGTTCTTCCATTATGTATCATGCGAAATTTTCTTTGATTTCAAATGAAATTACAAGTTTCATTAGATTTAATATTGATGCATTACAATTATTTCATGTCAAAGCTTCAGTTACTTGGTTTTCAATTGCAATGAATTGAAAGGTTATACTTTCGTTTCCTAATGTGCATTGAAGAGACAATTCATTCATAAATAATTTGCTAACCCCATGAATTACCTTGGTTCAATTAAATCATCTGGGATCAACCAATTTACAATGAATTTTATATTTCTTAGGTCAATAAAAAATTCACATTGTCTAACTACAAAATCCATACACAACAATAATTGTTTTCCAAGATCATATTTCTTCATTTTGGCTTGCAATTAATTGTGTTGAAGGGTTAAAAATATCATCTCCAAATGTTTCGAATGATCTTCGAAAATCTTCCTAAAAGTCAAAATACCATCCAAGGAAGCTACAATAAACAAGTTTGAGAAATGGTCTTAAGATATCATCCATCAATATTAGAAGTGTTGTCATAGTATTGTGTAATATAAATTTCATAATGACTCACTCATGCAATCCATGTGTGTTTTTTAAAGTAATATTCCAAATTATTCTTTATGTATATTGTCATATTGGTATCCTTACTTCTAATCCAACTTCATGTTAACACATGCTTCCAATATTTGGTTGATCAGTGCTTTGATTATTTGTAGGGGATATATAAATATATATATATATATATAGATATAGCTATAGATATATTTACTATATTCTTGTTCAATCTAAAAGATCTACACATTTTCTCTAACATCCATCCTTCAATAGAATATTACAATATTACAATATATTAGAATATTACAATATTACAATAGTAATGCCATATTACAATGCAATACGGCATTACCATATTACAATGTAATATGGTAATCCCATATTACATTGTAATATGACATTACCATATTACATTGCAATATGGTATACCATATTACAATGTAATATGGTAATTCCATATTACAATGTAATATGGCATTACCATATTACATTGTAATATGGTATACCATATTACATTGTAATATGGTATACCATATTACAATGTAATATGACAATAATATATCTCATGTAATTTTTATTTTTTTTTAAACTTAACGTCCTCGTCGCAATATCAACGAAATTTCGTCGCAATTTGCCACAAATTTTCGTCGCAATATGGACAAAAGTTTGTCACAATTTTCCATGACTTTTCATCGCACATACAACATCTACGTCGTAATTTTGGTCTTGTGATACCTTTTCATCGATATTGCCACGGATTTTCATTGCAAGTTGCAACTGTTTTGTGTCACACATTCAGCATCTACGTCGTAAGTTATTGGCTTGGCATAAATTTTCATCCCAATTGCGATGAAGTTTTTTCGTAATTGCGACAATGAATAGGGTTAACCAATATTGAAGGAGGTGACATGTGGAGAGATAATTTTGTCAATGTTTCCAAGAACACCTGGATCATGGATATAGCGACAAAATTATTTCGACGAAAAAAAATCTCGGCTTTCATGGAAATTGTGATAGATAAGTGTGGAAATATCAACAAAAAACCATTGCAAATTTGGTCATATGTACTAGTGACCAACCACAACCCCTTTCGGGTGGGGATGGGATTTCAACCATTGGGTCCCATGGATGTTGCCACCAAGGAGGACTTGCCCCATTATCAAACTAAAGTTAACAAAGCCGCCCAGTTCATTGGGTAGATCCAACATGTTCAATATATTTTACAAAAATTCAGTGCGATGTACAAGCAACACCATGATCAACATCGGGTGCCACACAAGTTTAAGTTCGGAGACAAAGTTTTGTTGCACTTGCAGAAATAAATCCTTACAAGGCCCCATCATAAGCTTTGTACACTCGTGTATGGACCTTACACCATCACCAAGGTTGTGGGAGACAATTATTTTGAGCTCAATATTCCCCTCTTCCTTGGATTTCTCCTAGTGTTCAATGTGGATCTCCTTCGGCCATATTTTCCACCATAATTAGATACCTCAAAGATAGCAGAAAGGATGACACCAACATAGATCAAACCTAACTGCATGGAACATGCATCCACTATTCATATTGTGGAAACACATGTCAAGGTCACTTGCCAACAAAGAATCCAACTTTATCGGGTTATCAAAGCAGGGCAACTCCTGCACCAAGGCAAATGGCTCACCCGAGGTCAAATTCAAGATAAATTTCCTCATCTAATGGGCGACCTCAATGCAATAGATACCGTTTCTTCCTAAGGGTGGAGGATTTATTGAGGTGGATATCGGTGGCCACCCACATATTCCAACTGGATCATCTTGTCAGTTTTTCAATTTGGCAATTTTTTCCTAGTTTTTGGGTCGTGAACTTTAGGGGCCATTTTGATGCCCTAAAAAACGTTTTCATGACTCACCATAGTTAGAATATAATGAAAATTAGAGTCTAATAACATAATGTGTAGTCCCTAGATTGAACTTTCCAACGAGCTATCGTGTGCCTAAAACTGATATGGTATGCAAAAGTTACAACCTTGTGAAGTTGTTTTACAAGCTTACCCCAACGGGGCCCACATGACTCTTAGTGCTTTATTTCCCATGATCATTTTTTGGGATGTCTATGGTTTTGAAGTAATTTTTATTGTAAAATGTATTTTATAGCCTCATTTTACTCATCTTCTTGTGGATGACAACAATCGTCACATCTCCTCTTAGAGATAAACTGCCACCATTCTAGCAATCTCGTTTTAGTCTGCATTTTATAGTTTCAACATATTTATTTATTAATAGAAGCTAAGTTTTATTGTATCTTTGTTATTTTTCATTGAATCTATGTGTTAAAAATATAGATCTTTATTCATTTCATTCTTCTCATAAATCCAGATCAAGAATGGCTTCAATGCACTAGTAGAGTCTCTATGAAACCCATTGAAACTAGAGAGCCCCCTTCACCAAGTGTAACTAGAAGAGGAGTTTGGGTCAAGAGATAAGAGGAAATAATCCTTTGAAGTAAAATTCTACTGCAAGGACTAGTAGCACAAATATTTTCACCACTATAGGGATCACTACCTGTCAATTTGCTAAGAATCCCTAGACCTAGTAGACTTGACCCTTCTTTAGTTGAATACTCTATCAATAGATGGATTTATGACCAATATAGAGGAGGGATAGTGGTATGGAACTCTGTAGAATAACTCAACGAGATACAAAGAGGTGGTTATCTTGAAGTCAAGGGCCCTGGTGCCAAACTATTCTTTGAACCTAACCCTGTAGGGTGCATAAAAGTGAAAAATCCCCCATACTTCAAGTAGGAATGAGGATCGAAAGTAGTTCCAATGGAAAATCTTCCTCCTTCCTCCAACTAAATTTTGATCCTAGGCATATCAAGGAGAGAATAAATAGGAGAGATCACTTGTCTGACAATTGGCTCCACCTGTATCTCCTTCCCTCCCAGCACATCTAAGGAATAGTCATTTAGCTCTTCATATGCATCCATAAAAATTATTGTAAAATTTAGGCGTCACCCGATCCTATCTAACTAACTCCTAACTCAAGAAATTTTGTTCATTGTAAACTTGAAATATGGAGGTTTTGTAGATTCCAACTTAGGGTTTCCACTGAACCCCATCACTCTCCATAGAAATATAATATATTAATCGATGATGATATTTACTGAGAGAAAATACCTATATTAAATTCATTTACAAAATCATGTAACACAATTGAATCTATATTTTCTTATAATGCTAAAATCTTAAAAGGAAAACACCCATAATATAGAATCCATAACTTCGATATATTCTTTGATAATTTAAAAACCCTAAATTCGATGTACACACCATTTCCATTAGGTTATAACGACAACAAAAGTTCCATGGAGAAGAAGTGATCAGTGATAATAAAGGTTGAAGTCGTCAACTGTTGAGAGTTTTGTTGAACCCCATGAAGAATCATTAGTCATCGTGTTGGCACCAGTCACAAGAAGAAATATAAGTGTGGTAGTCATTCTTACGCAAAAATCATCAAACGTCTAATCAGACAACAACATATCAGAAATACAATTGAGGAATATAGACGATATAAACGATTCTGTGAGTAAAAATGCTTTGTCTTCATAGAAAATTTATGAAAATACTTTATCTCTTGTATATATATATATATATATAACCAACTAGTAATAATAGTAAATATTAATTTTGAAGTGTCACATCTTATCCAAGGGACAATGAGCTATCCAAAGATGATTCATAAACAGTGGGCCTATGGCCTATTTGTTTCATCAACACAAATCCTTCTACATAATAAATTTGATTATTGTTCTAGTTTTGGTTCAATGATTTGCTCATATATCAATGTATTATATTTTTACTGCATGAAAGAAAACAAACACTGAAATTGAAATCATGAACCTGAGTGTATGATTTTATAGAGGAAAATAATTCCACATATTTCCAGCTGAGCAATTTACATATGAAAGGGGTTTTATCTGGTTACGATATCAAAACAGAACCCAAAACTATCCATCTAAACTCACACCAGCTGACCAAAAATTGTTTTACACAACCCAAGAATGAATAAATATGCTCAATGGATGGACTTCGTCATCCTAAAAAGCAGAAAAATTTCCATTGTGATTTTAGGCACTCAACATAACATAGAAACAACCATGGGGGAGTTTAGGAACACAACACTAGATAAAAATGTCTCTAGGTCTCTAAATTCATCCAAGAAGTAAACGAAACACCCAGGGGTAGGTAAATTCACCCAATGGTCTCTGAATTCACCCAAGCAATAAACAACACACCCAGGGGTCTTTGAATTCACATAGGAAATACATAAAACACTCAAGTAGATGATAACATGCTCCACAATCAGTAAATTCACTGAAGGAAAGGATACAATGTCCAGCAAGAAAAAGGACGATGTGCACAGGCACTCGGTAAAATAAAAACACCCAATAAACAATAAATTATGTGAATGGGTGATATAGGATGAAAATATACTTCAACATAGAATGTATAGATCATTATAACTCGTAACAAAAAAACCAAAAGAAAAACATGCATTAACCAAAAGAAAGAGTTGGATCAAATATAGATGGTGGAATCATCTCTTTGTGTTATGACACAATGTGGGCATTTATGGGGATATAAATGCACATCTAATCTATGTAAACTCTAGTACATAATTCATATCTCAAATCCATGGAAGGAAACTGTGGTAGTGGATTTATGGGATTACTCATTATTCAGTCTCCTATATTTTAGGAATAATATTCCTCTAGGGAGAATATTCTCTTCAATTTAGACATCAATTTGATTAGTTGAGTGGAGTCTAGATGCCACATTGGTATTATCACCATGAAACATTGGGATCATCACCAGCTAATTCTCATTTTCCTTGGGACCTTCACCAGACTAGTGCATTACTCATGATTCCATAATATCCTCCTCACCTCACATTGTTTGAGTTATTTAACTAAAGACTCATAGACTTGTTAATTCAGCTAGGTGGTAGGTCACTCCCGTAATTGCTCAAGAGACTAAACTAGGTGGCATTTTACTCCCATAATTGTTGGTGTGTGTACAAATCACTCTATACCAACACTATGGTGCATTGGATTCTCCTCCAGTGCACATTGGTTGAGTTATACAGAGTATATCATGTGTAAATTATCATTCATTCATTTGGTTAATGAGAGTTCTTCCATTGTTTCTCTCCTACTTCTCCTTTCTCATATTTTCTTTGCAATTGTGTATGTCAAATCCTAGCTATATCTATCATGTGCAGGTTCAAAACATTTACAACTATGAGTCTTGGTAGCTAGAGAGTAATGGGGCCAAGTCTAATCATAACCGTAACCCAAGTTAACACAATGTTCCAATGATTAGAACTCATAGTTAAGGCAGAGTAAGATTAGTTGTGGTGTAATTATCTTTAATGCCTCATGGAAGACGTGCAAATATACAACTAGTTGGAAGACACATGGAGATAAATTTAGATGTAATAATATTAAGGGTTACAAATGCTAGGTTGAATTCTTGTTTATTCAATCGAGACTCATGACCAAATTAATATATGCTTCCCCTATACGCATCGATACATGGGGTTCGAATCCTTAATGTTTTGATAGCCTAGCATATATGTTAGACTATGGGTTAAATCATTAAAGATTTGATAGAATATTAGATATATAATACTCTATGGGATCGATCCATTAGAGCTTTGTTAAATAAATAAATAAATATATAGTTGATGATATAGTTCACAAGTTTAATCGACATATATATATATATATATATATATATATATATATATCGTGGATTATTTACATATATATGCATACTGTGGATTACTTACCCATATTGTGGACAATCCATTCTTGGAGTGAAAGTATATTTAAACAAATAAGGAAGGGTAAATGTATACCTGTAGAGTGAGTAAATCAACCTGATGGTGATGATAAAAATAAGAGTAGATATGACGTAAAGTAAATTTGCATATTGGCGTCTTCAACCTGCCATGGTGAGACCATGACAATTATAAATATGTAAAAGGTGATTTTTGGTAATTTATAAATTTAATTGACTACAAAATTGATATTTATATTAGTACAAGTAGAAGATTAAATATGGAGTTAAAAAATAAATTATTGTCATATTGGAGACATTGCATCAATGCTAAGACATAACAATCTGTTGTGCTAGGAACTACAACCCTCCATTTCTAGACAATCCAATTGCAATTTCCTTCCAAGAAATGGAGCCTGTTAATTTATTTATTTTGAGAGAGTCCTCCAACTGCTTCCTTTTTGAATCCTCAATCCCATCGTTCAATTCTGCCTTACCTAAATTTATCATTTCCAAAAGAAACACTTGCAAAATTATTTTCCAAGCAAGTTTCATATTTTCGGTAGAGTTAATTTTAACTCCTCTAATGCACATTAGAGGAGTTCCTTTTAACTCCTCCATTTCACATTGGAGTATTTCCCTTTAACTCCTCCAATCCAGATTCAAGGATTTCCTATTAAACTCTCTTATTGAACATCATTTGGTTCCACCCTCAGTCCCTCCAAAATACTTTTTCATCACGGAAGTTATCCGCAAATTCTCTGATGGAATATAAGGACTTGGCTCCAACTCTTTTGATTACATCAGAGGAGTTTCCTCCATTTGATTGGATCAGAATAATTCACGGTAATTTCTCCTATGTACAGTGGAGGACTTCAAACAAAGTTCATCAATAATAATCACCAACTACCTGCATTAATTGCTAATGAGTTGATCATTACATATATTAATTTCCCCAATTTTTTTTAATTATCTCACCAAAAATAAAGAAACCAAATACCCTCCCCTCAAAGGAATAGAATGCCAAGCCATCTTCGACAAATTTCAACTGTCCATGTGGCAACAAAGGTGAGGTAACTAATCAACCCTACTTTGTAATATAGGGTTAGGATTTAGATTAAGGATAAGGATTATTTTTTTATTTTAGTTTTACTCCCTCGAAGCCCTAGCCATACCCAATATCATTGTGTCTACTCACTTGAAATTCATGACCCTTTGGCTCTATGTCGTACTTTTACAAGATCTTTGATTCGAATGAAGACCCTCCCCACACCAAACCACTCACAGGGACCTCACCTTAGTTAAAAACTTGTTATCACCGACACTACCTCCATTCACTGAAAGGACTATTGTTTACCAAACTCATCGCGACACTAATAATTGAGCTCACCACTTTCGACAATCCTAGGAAATCCAAACATTTATGAAGGAATTTCCTATCTCAACCCAAATGAAATAGGTATTGAACTCCCTTACAAAGTTTTCATTTGGCACTCATACCGTCGACATAACAAACTTCCCTTAACTCATTTTAATTCATTTGAGGAGTTCGTATTAAATCCTTTGATTCAATTGAAGGATTTAGTAACAACTACGCCGATGGTGTATTAGAGAACTCGAACTCAACTTATTCAGTGTGCTATTGGACCACTCAGAATTAACTCCTCTGATTCGCATTGGAGGAGTTGGAACTATCTTTCTCGATATAACACGAGATCCTTTTCAACCAAATATCCTTTAGATATTTGGAGGCTTTGGAACAAAATTCCCTAAGTCATATCGGAGCACTTTACACTAACTTCTCTAATGCACATCGTAAGACTAGCTCTCAACTCCTCTGATTCACATCAAAGGAGTTAACTTCAAAAACTCTGATTTCGCTTTTTCAGCACAGTTTTTAGCCTTGCCTCATAAAAATTTCATCATGATATTCATCATGCATTCCATTATCTTATCATTGTCATATGATGACCCCCTACCCAGTGACAGTTAAATGAATCTTTAGGTATTTCAAAATTCTCAAGCTACATTAAACTTTGTATTATCTATGTCTTTAATTTCTGCACCAATCCCACCATTTCTTGCATGTCCAAATATGTCCCCACGGAAGAAGACAATGAGCAAGGAGCTTGGGACAATGTCCTTTGGTAGTGGCCATTAGATTGAAGTTGAATTATAGGTGATCGAAGCCAGATACAATGACACATATGGACTCTTGGAAAAGGATGGGGAAACATTAAAGTGTGGAGAGGTGTATCATATGTTCAAGAAGTATAATTTCTCCACTAATTCAAAATATCAGGATGATCTTAAAATATTCAAAAACGTTAGAAAGTTTGGAATATTAAGAGTAGCAACAAATCCAAATATCTTCCCTTGTGCAGAAACCATCATTTGGATCCTGAAAAACACAAATGTGAATGGAAGATACATATGTAACACCAGAAAATATCCCATAACCTCATTCATGCCAAAGTAGTTGGAGAAATTATATCACATCGAAAAATGAGTTATTAAGCTAGAAAACAAACTCCTCGGTGAATTTGAATACACTCCCAAGGATCTGTTTCCTAAATGGTACAAGGTTGGAAAATAGTTCAAGTACAGGGCTAAGGGACGGTACCCCACAAGATATTTGAGAATGCCTTATCAATATCTGGTAGCTATGTTATCTAATCTATATGGAGAACCAAATGCATCCCAATCTCCTCTATCATATATTCCTTTGATATATTAGTGTAAAGATGAGGGAGTATCATTCAATTGAGATGATATATTATCAAAAAATCTAACAATGGCCATCTTTGTAGTCAAAGGAGCTCATCCTGGAATATTCTTAAGATTTCACATGTCCTCATACCTCTTGGACATTATGTGTGTGTCCCATCATTACCCTAGGATGGGATGGAAATGGAATCATTCAGATCTGACCATCCATGTATACTGCAAAGTGATTTGGTAGAACAAGTATTAGGCATACTTCCAAAAGATATGTGAACTTTTTTTGGTTTCTTTGTATGAGGTTATATTCTACACCATAAACCCCTCCATGTCTAACAAGGAAATAAAAGTCATAAGAAGGATTGGATACTGGTACATCATGGAACACAACACATATATAAGATTATGTGGTGCAATGAAACCTCCTCATCTAATCTCTCAATTTGTTCTTGATGATATTATTCTCCAGAAGGTTACATACCAAACTATAATACATGGGATGGGTGGAATGTTGTATCGATTCAAAAATAAAATATGTCCACCATTTCTACTATATGCTGGGAACCACTTCTTTGAAAATATCAAGCATACTCAAGTAGAGGTAAACACCTTGTTGTCTTACCACTTCAGAGAATAATATTTCTAAAGGCATGATCCCAATAATGTGATTAGAGACCACTTGAACAGAATGGGTCTACCCTAGGAATACACAACGAATATCTGTGAAGAGGAGGAAGCACATTGGAATACTTGAACCTATGATAACATAATCTCCCAAAGACATGGCCAAACCACGGGGATATTTTTAGATGAAGAGAGAGATAGAGAAGAAGCTCGAAAGAAAGTAGAAGAGGAAGTGGTCAAATAATCGCCCACACCTCTACCTTAGCACACTCAAAATCGACATGACAATAAGATGAAATACCAACTAAAAAGAAAAGAAGTTATAAGGAGAAGGCCCACAAAAGGGAGAATGATGCTAACAATAACAACAAAATATCAAGGCAAAGAAACAGAAATCAAAAGATGAGTTGGAAGAAAAAGTTGCAACGGAAAGGGAGACCAAATAGAGAGAAGAATCATCTAGAGAAAAAGAGGAAAGTCGACCTAAAGAAGGAACTCACAAGGAAACAAAAGCATAAAATAAACAAAAGGATGTGGAGGACAGAAGTGATGACACTCACCCAATGGATACAAATACCCTATAGGTATCAACTAATGGAATGAACACATAGACATCAACCAATGGGTTGGAACTCGGACTCTGGACATCATTTCAACTAATTGAAGTACTGGATTTGAGAATATTCACTTATAATATCATGAATGATAGGATCTTGAAATAACAATGGAAGAAAGTACCAACAAATTAAGGAATTCCAATATTAGGTTTCACGCATGTTCCAATAACAGAAGATGTAAGAAAAAATACAATAACCACTGCTATAGCTGGTACTACCTTTATGAGGTCTAACGAAGACAACATGTTCAGGCTATGAGAGCATAATCAGGAGAAATAATAGAAAATTAGGGAACTTTAAAGGAAGCTCTAATAGGTTAAATTTGACGAAAATAGCATAAGAAACTTTAAAGAAAGTGTTGAGAAAGTGAGAACAGTTCTAGAAGAGGCCCTTATAGACATGTACACATAACTGCATATATTCTAGAAGATGAAAGCTACAATCAAGGATCAACATATTTAAGTGCAATCAAATATCATGTGGTTCAATACGATGTGGGAAAGGATAGGATACCTTAACCAATGGATCATAGAAAATATGAATGCACCAATTGAACTTTATCATCCCTCTAAAATGAAAAAATGAACTCATATCCACTCACTAGAAAGTTGTCAACAAGCTCCCAAAAGAGCTAAAAAAGAGACGAATAAGCAATGGCAATATGTTTTAAATTTCATAAGGCTTCTCAAGAATTGATCAGAAGATGTCGAATTCCCCCACTGGATGAGCTTGTACAGATCTTGGTTATGGAAGAATTAATCGAAAAATCCAAGACAACGCCAATCATAAGTGAGAGATTACTGAGGAAACTAACGAAGTAAGAATGGAACTCATAGAAAAATACATTGTATAGCCAACCATACTCCAAACCATGATCCAAGTGTTCATGGTAAATCCATCTAAAGATATACAAGTCATAGAAGAAAACATAGCCATCCACATTGTTGTACTCGAATAACAACTATACCGAAGGATCATCTCATTGTATGATCAACTAGAATTTTGGATAGTATATTTAAGAGACAAGAATCCTTGAATAAGAAGAAATAGAAAAAAAAAAGTGTTATTTTTTGATGTCATATTTTCTCTTTTCTCAAACAACCTCAATTTTGTCTTTCGTGTACACTTGTCACTAGGAAATACGAAACTAAATAATTTTTTAACAATCTTTTCAAGAGGAAGGAAAAGAGTCACTTAGATGTTACTAAGAATTGTATAAGAATGAATAGATGATCATTTTAAATGGACTTTTGTATTCTCAAGAAATGTATAGACCCGATAACTAATTCGAGAACATATACTCTATTAATGAATATTGAGAATCCCTCAGGTCCATTTTTCTGAAGAAGGAACACTTGTGTGTGAATCCATATTTGTTGTCAATTATTTTGAGTTAAGATGAATGTTGTTTACATGGAATGTAAGAATGTTTTCTTTCTTATAGATTAAACCTTATGGACTCTACGATACTATGTAGTTTTAAGTATTTTTTCACATAATTTATGTCCCGATATTTCTTATTTGTTAACATTTACATCGATGTAATATAGATTGTTATAGTTATATATATATTCATGCATTTGTTTCTATTTATTCTCTTCCATTTCAACTACCCGTGTGGAATTTTATGCAGAATTTGGTCTCATTTACAACTCATCAATTACTTTAGTACACTCCTAACTAGGATATATTAGAATAGATTAGAGTAGATTATAAGTAGATTAGTTTATTTTCAATACATAGTCTTCATCTACATACTTACATTACATATCCATCCACATCGGTAAAAGATATTGTAACCAGACAAAAACCCCAAAAATAGTAATGGCAGTCGGGAAAAACTCCATATGGATCTCATAATCCAAATGGTGCAAAGTCTAGTTGGGAGCATGTACCGAGTAGTACCCCTGGTTTTTGTTTCATGAATTGAGACCCATAAACATAATGTCCATTAGAAGGAGGCCCATTTTTGTGGCTTACATAAACAAAATACACAACCAAAATTAGTCTTTAGGAAATAACTCCAACCCCACTATGTTCCCTCATTGATTATAAAGAGGAAATTACCTACAAAGATTTGAATCCTAATCTCAGAATTCCTCCAATAGTCCTAAAACACAATTGGAGACTTCATATCGAGTACCACAACACGAGTTCTATGAAACTCGTCACCTTAAATGTGCTTACACAAAGCTATTTTGTAAGTTGTCGAAAATCACTAAACTTCCAAGAAGGAATTCAACTCATGTGAAAATACCTAAGACTCATCGCGATACTCTTTACAAGTCATAATATCCTTGAACCGATTCAAGAACACCTTTATCAAACCCAAGGACAATGTGGAAGGTGAGAATCTGGAAAGTATTTTAGAACAGATCATGGGTGAAAATAGAAGCCAAAGAGAACTAATCACACAATGGATGTCTCAGGGTGATTTAAATCTATCTGGAACCTTGCACAAAATTCCTAGAAAATCAAATAGGATACTTCTCAATTTTTATCCAGATAAATCAAGGTCCCCAAACTCACCTAATAAATGTCCAACATGAAAATGTGATACGTAGGTTATTTCCTTACAATTTTTCAGGTAGAGTGTCCACTTGATATTTCATCCTTCCACCCATATATATAAAACATTGGGGTGATTTTGAAAGGGTTTTTATCAAAAACTTCAGGGAAAGGAAAACAACTACATCTTTTCACAAAGACTTAGGATCCATTAATATGCAAAAAACAGAGAAGGTAAAATATTTCAACCAAATATTTCTCAATGTCTTCATTAAGTTCCCCAATGAAACAAATCCTTCTTAGTCCTTGGCCATCAATTCTTATACAAGAGCATTAACCCCTTCTATAAGAATGTTTGTAAAAAAGGCTAATAAGAACAACTTGGCACTTAATTTTGATGAGGCAGAAACAATAGAAAGAGATTTATCTTCTGATGATCATCACTCACATTTTGAGGAAACCAGATAAGTTGGAAATAAACCTTTGATATTAACTAAACCACTCGAAAATGAGCTGAGGGATATTGATAATGTGGTGAAATTAGTTAAGAAATTATTAAACAAAGTTGTATATACCAAGAAGAATGTGGGAGAAGGATCATTGAAGCCTTGAACCTTTCACTTGTTCATTAAGAGAAACGATAGTCCACTAAAACCACTTGATCCCTCTCATATGGAATTAAACTTATAAAACTTTCGTTATGATAATTTCTTCTCTTACCACCAAAAATACCACCCAGAGAAAAATTTCCCTCAATGGGTCAACTACATGATCCTAATGATCAATATTTTTTTAGATCAACAAATTTTAAATGATGAAAACCTTGTAGAATCTCAAATTTATAGTACTGAAGAGATTCCTCTGGAATTCACTATTCCTTTTTGGGACTGATGACTAGACTTAGAAAATGAGAATATAGAAGAGATATTAATGGAATATACACCAGTAATCAAGGATGCTTCCCAAAATAATTATAATATACAAAGCAAATGTCCAGTTCTTGACGTTCCTTCTTCCAAGGATGATAAAATTCCCCTCCATAAAATCACTCCTCTCCTTGCTACCCCAAAACTGAATGACCCAACTCAAGGTAAAGCCAGTGGAAAAACAAGAAAATTTTTCTCAACCAGCACAGATAAACCAAGTATGTCTAGCTCAACTCGGAATAAGACTAGACTTAACACAATTATACCAAAGAACGAGAGAAATTGAAAATCAAAAGCTATCCAAACGATGAACAACACAAACACATGCCCTAGATTACATTGTGATAGAAGACATGAAGAAAACAAAAGACAACATTGCCATGTTTGATATATTTTCATCACCAAAATAGTGCGAGCTCTTGAATGATGCTTTCAACCCTGATGATTGTGATGTCCCAAAAAAAAAAATAATAACAATAATAAAATAATTCTTAGTTGCTGGAAATTCATTCTGTTTTTAGTAAATTCAAATTGGAATTTTTTTTCCATTTATGGCAATTCCAAATTCCGAATTTTATGATTGTAATTAATTATTATGACTGTTGGGCAGAAACCTGATTCGACCCAACTAACTATTTGACTACAAAATATTTTATATTGATTGCAGGAGGACAAATGGAACAACCATGTTAAATTTAGCTGACCATGACTCCATGAGTGGGGAACACATTGGAATTAACTCTGGGTTGATTGTTACAAGTGGAAAATAAATGATTTGGCCATTGGCAGCCCCTGAAAATCAGGGATTTAGAAAGCTGCGAAAATTCCCATGGGAGGGAAAAAGTCCTAGGCAAATTAATAAATAGCATATATGAGGAGGTAGGACGCTACCAAGTATACTAGGAAGGAAGACTATGAATTTTATTTCTCTTTTTTCTTGTTGTTATGAGCACTACTATGTGAGTGTGAGGTAAGGGAGATACTGTTGGAATTGAGGGACATTGCTGGAGAGGAGATTCCAATTCTCCCTCATGGACTCATGGTCAGGCTAGGGGTGAATCTGGCAAGTAGATTGGCTGCCCTATTCTATGGTTTGGAGGAATGTGGTTGTTCCGTTTGTCTTCCCACAAATTTGGCTCAGATATGTAACTCTACCTTATCCTAGTCCAATGTTATGTGTGCAATTTGTTTACTTCTATGTATGAATTCTGGTTGATGGCTGTGATGGAAAGATATATTATTTTACTTCATAGTCATTGGTTGGAAATGGACTCATTTATTTATATATGATGTTGAGTAATTACTAAGATATTGGAATGTACCAAACAACAAAACGAATTCTGTAGTAGTTACTAATTCCATAATAGATTACAGACTACAATTATCTTCTTAGTTCTGTTAAGTAAATGGAAAAATAAAATTGTTTGCATAAATACTTGAAGCCACGCGCACTAATAGTTGTGGCAGATTTCATTCCCTGTAGATGTTTATAGTATACAATGAGCCTCCTCTAATGAGAATACCAATCCAATTTCAAAGGTAAATATTCTCCTTGACACAGGGGTATTAAGCGATATGTATATCGAGCTATATAAATATATCATGAACATATAGGTATATTTATAATGAGTGTTTTGTATGATACAATATGTCACTGGAATAGACTGATTTACTAAGGTATCCAAATAGAGCTAGACATATATACATATAAACATTTACATAGGAATATAATTTAGAAAGTTACCAAAACCCCATTATAGAAAATTGAGTATATGTACATCAGCATGGTAGTGTGGGTACTTTAGTAATGACTCTGTGGTTCAAAGGTGCATCTATAGTATAACCTCTATCGTAGGTTTTAAAGGTGCATCTACAGTATAACCTCTGTCGTAGGTTTAGAGGTGCATCTATAGTATAACCTTTGCCATAAGTACAATACTACAGGGTATCTAGTATAAAGGAGTTAGGAAATCACATCAAAGGAAAATAAACTTGAGTTTTCTAGATGTCCCGATCCCTTTTAACCTCAAATGATAAACATTTTTTTTCCTATCGATTTATACACAAGGAACCCCAAAATCTGGACGGAATCCCATAGACATAAGATTACACGAAACCATTACATAAAATCGACTCATAAATCAAAATTTCAAAAGGGCGGAATAAGACACAGGTCAACTCCTACAAAAAATTTAGTGCTATAACAAGAATACAAGTGTAGAAAGCTTAAACAAAACCTGAAATTCATCACCCAAGCTCGATGGAAATAGAACCCTTAGGCGCAGATGTTTTTATACTAGTTTTTCGGTAGTACTACTTTATTTAGAAGAATTCAGTTTGAGAAGAGACCATGTACTCGATAATGAGATTCAATTCTGGAATATAACTAGAGATTTCAAATCTGTAATAACAAATCATTTTTTCAGAAATACCGAGGAAAATATTACATACGAAAAGTGACAGATTAAAATCCTTTCACAAAGGAAATAATACTCAAAGCATAAATACAATATTTCTTAAATAGAATGACTGTTTGTATATCACAAGTCCAACCAGGCACAAGCTTGGTGTAAATTTTCTTCGTACCAGAATGTTTATATACAAAATCAGGGCATACCCCGTATCAACTGAATACAGAACTTGGAACAAATATCGTCAAAAATTAGAGATGGGACAAAGCCTTAACCATCGTTGCATGTAAACTTGTAATAGACAGAAGGGCACTGTGTTGGAAGCCGAATACCTCTTGAAGGAGTTAAGAGGCCGTCCCCATGCTTCAGCGTGACTGCACCTACATTAAATAATGTGGATCATTACAATGTATCCAACAAAAAAAGATGATTAAATCACAGAACAAAATTTAGAAAATGGACCGATCAAAACTTAACTGTAAAGGTGTTCTTGCCGACTGCCATCGCGCTATCCCGTACACCTCCCAAACCAAAATGGGAGGAGGAGTTTGTGTCTCCATGATGGGTACCCTCGCACATTAAGGGGACCATCATTAGAGATGGATACCAGTCTTAACCAAAACACTACACAAAAAGAATTTGCGTATAATGACCATAAAATAATATTAAACATAAAATTAATATGATGTTTCAAATATGAACAGGAAGGATTAAATGCCTCCAGCCATGAGAACACTGCTCCTAATCATTATAATGGAACTGGTAATTTAAACACATAAATCCTCTCAAGTTCAACACTAGGCCTACGGGTCTGTTACGCACCTGAGTAAGGGAAGACCCAGACATGACACTCTGTCATCTAAGACAAAACGATTGGGAACCAGGCCTTTAGCAAAAGTTGAAACAAAAAATATAGCATATTCCGACTGCACTTTTCTAATAGACATTGTAGTAAGTCCCTCCAGTAACGGAGAATAGCTCAGCCTGACCGGAAGACCAGAACAGAGGAGGGGTTAAATCGTGAAGAACTAAACCTTATCAGGGTATCACCCACCCTTTCACATTAACCTCAAAGAATACTACTGAAGAACAGACCGAGACTAGGAGCATGCAGAGACCTATCTAACAAGATAGAAAGACCTGAATGCATAAAGGAAAATAATAGTCAAGGACAAACTTACCCCACACAGAGCTGTTGTCGAGAAGTTCCACCCAAGATCTTCACCCGTCTGGTATAGGGGTCGAATCCTAAACTTTTATCCATGATTCTAAAGCCAAACAAAAGAATGGTCTAAGACGTTCTCTCCTTCTTCACTAAGCCAAAACTAGAATGCAAAGGAAAAATGGATGAGATGGTGCTTCCTTCCGCACAAAACCAAAACTAGAATGAAAGTGAAAGTGCGGAAGTAACCTTTCGCAAGGAGTAAAGGGGATGGGGTCTTCGTACCTGGGCCATGTGAATATAGGGTATGTGTCAACATCTCATTAGGACACGCTAGTCAAGCTCTGATCGAACAAACATATCCTAGGTGCTTTAAATGTAGCAGACATGGCTTTAAGGCACGAGGGTTCCACCCTGTATTGGTTGTTCAAAGTATTAATGACGAGGTAACCGGATGGCTAAGTTGCTACACTATTTATGTTGAACCCAACTACCTTTGCATTAACCATCCAACACAGATAGTCCTTGTCATTTACCTAACGAGTATATTTATTAACATGATTATAACCATAACCTTCACAAGTTAACCTCTGCATAATTTATATTCAAGGTGCAAGTTTAATGTCCGATTTTTGTTTAAACCCAAATAAACTTTTGTTTCTGAATAATGTTAACCTCCTTGTAGATCCTATAATGATATATATATCAGAATTGGCATCATAAGGCCTTACCTTTTTAACCCTCGCATTCGTATGAAAGAGACTCTAAGTAGTTACATCTATTTAACATAAGGTGGTTTTGGGAAAATGAAACAGTAGATAATAATAAGTTGCAATGAAATATGATATCCCTAGTTATGAACCTATGATCATATATAACTCAATACCAAAACATGAAGCAACGACTTTGTGTTAATTTAGGATAAGAGGAGTAAAGGGCAATAAGACTATTGTACATGTTCCCACGAAAAAAAATAAAATTATGTGAATTTTGAGGTGCATTACAATGATGCTAAGAAAAATATGGTTGTTTCTACTAACAACAATGTCCCTGAAGATGAGGTACAAGAAATACACAAGGTAGAAATCACAATACACATAAACACAACAAGTGTAGCCACATAATCGAAGTCACGGATCCCACATTTTCTGATTACTTATGAATTTTTAATTTCAATGTCCATAATTGTCTAGTACACTCAGGTGCATCCTCTAACATTATTCCTTTTTCTTTCTACCAAAAAATAAGTGTTGTTCCTCAAATGATAAGAACTAGAATTATGCAATTAGATAGGACATATGTTAAATTAAAGGGTGACATCAAGGATGTATTAATTAGACTTTCATCTAATCCTATGGTGCATCAAACTATAGACATTGTTGTTGTGGATATACTAGAAAGTTATGGTTTTCTATTGAGAAGGGATTGGTCAACCAAACTTCAAGGTTACTTTTATACCAATTTATCTCACATATGGCTTCCATATAAATTTAAGTAAAATCAAATTTGATTAAATATCAAAGATCACATGAAACACACGGTGACAAAATTGGAAGGTAAGAACAAAACTATAAGTTTTTCACATTCCATCTTGGGTAATTATTTCTTTGAGACTAACTATGGTTATTATGAAGTGCAAACACCTGAAGTAAAACCATATTTACAATATGAACTCCTTCTATAAACTCATAATACCACTTGCACTATACTAACTAACCTAGGATTTAATTCAATTAAAAAAAAAAAAAATTTCGACATGTAGTCTATGTTCTTTGATGGATCTAAAAAACACGATGGAGCTGGAGAAGGATGTGTCCCGGTTGATCCAAGAAAAGGTAGAACACTCATATCATGCCACCTATAATTTGAATGCACCAACAACATCACAGAGTATGAATCCTTAGTTCAAGGTCTAAAAAAGGCCATCGATCTCAAGGTGAAATATCTTAAGGTGTTTGATGATTATGAAATAATCGTTCGACAATTAAGAAATACCATTCATTTCATGTCCCCACATCTAAATGCATATCAAAAATAGGTATGGATTTATCTTCACTTTTTTGCCTCATTTAACATTATGTATATATCTTGTGATCAAAATGTAGATGCAGATATATTGGACAATGCAACATCTAGGTTCATTCCCCTTGATGATGTTTTTTCTGTTGAAATGATTATTAGGCCCTCCATACCAAAAAACATAAAAAATTGGAGAGTATTGAATGGTGACACTCAAATTATCAACTTTCTCACCAGTTCAGACACTTTTCAAGATGCATTGATTGATGACGAAGAGCATCAACAAGAACTACAAACTTATAGGGATGAATAAAACAAATTAAAGGAAAGTTGTGTCCTAAAGAATGTTTTAACTTTGGAAAAATTATTTGATTTGCAATTGAAGCGCAGGAAACCTGCCAACCCAAAAACCAATAGTTTGACCATGTTTCATTTCCTGGTCAATCTTGGAACATATGAACATCCAAAATATATAAATTTGGTCACCTACTATTCAGGGATAGAAAAACACACATTCACATAATTGTTTAAGATATACCGAGATGTTTTTTATTGGACTTACGACGATATGAAAACATACTATACCCACATAATACAGGATGTGATTCCATTTAAAGAAGGTATCAAGCCATTCCAAAAAAATATCAGAAAACAACATTCAACCCTCGAGGCTCTTATCCAGAAAGATTAAATAAGTTGTTCGATTCCCAAATCATCTTTAGAGTTCAAAATTCAACATGGGTTTCTAACATGGTTCATGTAAGAAAGAAGTCGAGAGAAATCATAAATTGCATATATTTATGGAATTCAAATCATCCTTTCGATAAAGACAACTACCCCATTCCCCCAATGAACTATATCCTACTACTTGTCTTCATATCTGAGTTTCTTTCTTTGCTATATGGGTTTTCATGATATAATCAGGTTTTCATAGTAGAACCCAACTGATTAAAGACCACATTCCAGACCAAGTGGGGGATGTATTCCTACAGAAGAATTCCCTTCGGTTTACTGAATGCAGGAGCTACTTTTCAAAGTGAAATGGATATTGCTTTTAAAAGGTTAATTGGTCAAAGTATGGTGGTTTACCTCAGCAATGTTACTATTTATTCAAAGAAGAGGTAATACTATTCAAAGCACCCGAAACAAATATTTGAGCGATGTAGAAAATATGGGATTTATTTGAATCCCAAGAAAATTATGTTTTCTATTTTAGAAGGAATTCTACTAGCACATGTGATCTCCAAAAAAGGAATTTTGGTTGACCCAAAAAAGACAGAATCCATTCTACAAATCCCTCCACCACATAACAACAAATTAATGCATTCATTCTTTGGCAAAATTAATTTTGTGAGAAGATTCATTCCATATTTTGTTACAATTGTGACGCCGCTTAAAAGAATGATCAAGAAAGATGTTCAATTTAAATGGACACCATTGGAGAAGGAAGCATTTGAGAATATCAAAGCTTCCATAGCCGCTACCTAATCTATGTGAAGTCCATATTTTAACAAGGATTTCTTACTATATACATTTGCATCAGATTACTCCCTCACAACAGTGCTCATGTGACGTCCCAAAAAAAATAAATTATTTTTGAAATTTAAATCTGCTGAAAATTCATTATGTTTTTAGTAAATTCGAATTTGGAATTTTTTTTCCATTTATGGCAATTCTGAATTTCAAATTTGATAATTGTAATTAATTATAATGACTATTGGGAAGAGACCTGATTTGACCCAACTAACTATTTGACTATGACACTTGTATGAAAACATAATATTTTATATTGATTGCAGGAGGACAAATGGAAAAACCATGTTAAATTTAGCTGACCATGACTCCATGAGTGGGGAACACATTAGAATTAACTCTGGGCTAATTGTTACAAGTGGAAAATCAGTGATTTGGCCATTGGCAGCCCCTGAAAATCAAGGATTTAGAAAGCTGCGAAAATTCCCAAGGGAGGGAAAAAAGACCTAGGCAAACTAGTAAATAGCATAAGTGAGGAGGCAAGATGTTGCCAAGTATGCTGGGGAGAGGAGACTATTGATTTTTTTTCTTGTTGTTATGAGCACTACTATGTGAGTGTGAGGCAAGGGGTTTCTGCTAGAATTGAAGGATGAGAGGAGATTTCAATTCGCCCTCATGGATTCATGGTCAGGCTAGGGGGTGAATCGAGCAAGTATATTGGCCACCCTATTCTATAGTTGGGAGGAACGTGATTGTTCCGTTTGGATTTCTGCAAATTTGATTCAGATATGCTACTCTACCTTATCCTGGTTAAATGTCATGTGTTGCAATCTGTTTACTTCTATGAATGAATTTCTAGTTGAATGTTGTGGTGGGAAGATCTATCCATTACTTCCTAGTCGTTAGCTATAAATGGGCTTATTTATTTAGACGTGATGCTGATTAATTATTAAAATCATTGAATGTATTAACCAGTGAGACAAGTTATGTAGAAGTTACTAATCTCATAATAGAATGGACCACAGACTACATCTATCTTCTTAATTAATTTATGTTGAGAAAAAGGAAAATAAAATTGTTTGCATAACGTGATTGAAGTCATGCATGCCAATGTCTATGGTGAATTATATTTCTTGTAGATGATTATAGTATACGATGAGCCTCCTCTAGTGAATATACAATTCAAATTCAAAGTAAATACACCCTATATCACTAAGGTATTATTCAATATGCATGTAAACCTCTATAGGTATTTTTATGAATATATATATATATATATATATATATATATATATATTATAATGGGCGTTCTGTATCAGTGGAACAATGACGTTGGAGTAAACTGACTACGACAGAATTCGAAAGAACTAGGTAGATATATAAACATATAAGTAGGAAAATAATTCTGCAAACTCCACAGACCCCATTATAGAAAGACCTAAGTGTATGTAAATCAATATGGTTATGATAGTAACTTAGAGATGACTCTGTTAATCAAAGGTGCACCTAGAGTATAACCACAAATTTTTGTTGTAGTAACAATGCTACCTATTTTTGGTGAGTAGACTGATAAAAGGCTTGATTAATAGCTGTAGTAGAAAACAAAAGGTAAATAGTAATTTTGCATAGCGAAGCCATGGTGTTTTATGTTTAATCAGGGTAAGATAGTGTTGCAGGTATAAAGGAGAAAAGTAAGTGTCTGAAAAGAAACAAACACGATTTCTGGAAGTCTCGATCTATTACAATCTCAATTGGAAAAATATATTTTCCTGTATTATTTCCAATCGTTATATATTAAAAACCCCATAATCTGGTTAGAATTCCACAGGCATAGGTTCTTCCACGAAATATTCTATGCAACTAGATTGATGAGTCAAACTTCAAATGGGTGGAATAAGACTTATGTTCGAACTCCTACCAAAACTAATTTTATATTAGAATATAAGTATATGATGCATAAACGAAATCTGGAAGTCATCGCACAATCCTGGTGGAGAAACAAAACCCTTAGGCACACTTGTTACTGTGCTAGTTTTAAGTATACTACCGTGCATTGCAAAATCATTTTGGGGAGGGATTGTGTAATCAACAATGAGATCAAATTTGGAAAAAATAACTAGAATAACTCAGGAAAAGTATTCGAATCTATAATGACAAACCATTTTCAGAAATATAGAGGAGAATGTTAACCACAGAAAGTGACAGATTAGAACCCGTATCCACAACAAAATAAACTTAATACATAATTATGATATTACTTAAATGGAATGAATGTCTAGATATCACAAACCCAACCAAGCGCAAGCTTGGCTTGTTTTTCTATGTACCAAAATATTTATACAAATCAGGGCGTACCCTGTATCAACTAATACAGAACTTGGAACTAAAAGTTTTCAAAGTATTAGGGATGGCACATAGCCTTGACCATCGCTGCATGTAAACTCAAAATGAATTATATGGAAGGGCACTGTTTTGGAACCCGAGTACCTCTTGACGGAGTGAAGAGGGAATTTCCATGCTTTGGCGTGCCCGCACCTTCACAAAGTAATGTGAAACATTAAAATATATCCAACAAGATTAATATGATTAAATTAAGGAACATAAACATAATTAGAAAGGGGCCGATGAAATACTTAACTGTAGTGGAGGGTTTCATAACCTTCACCATCGCACTAAATCATGTGCCTCCCAGACCAAAAAGGGAAGAAGAGTTTGTGTCCCCCTAATGGGTACCCTCACACATCAAAGGGGCCCATCATTAGGGATGAATACCAGTATTTAATCCAAAGAAGCATTGCAAGAAATGATATGCATATAACGATCATAAAAGTAATGGTAAATATAAAACCCATGTGACATTTCAAACATAAACAGAAAGGATTAAATTGCCTCCGGCTATTAGAACATCACTTCTAATTGATATAATAACACTAGCGAACACATTAATTAAACACATAAATTTTCAAGATCAACCCTCTGCCGAAAGGTCTATTACACACCCAAGTAAGGGAAACCTAGACATGACACTCCATCATCTAAGAGACTAACCGATGGAGGAAACGAGGCCCAATAACAAAAGTTCAATAAAAAATAGAATATCCCGAATGCACATTTATAACAGACACCGTGATAAGTTCCTCCACAAGAGGAGAATAGCTTGGCCTCGATAGGAAGGCTAGTACAGAGAAAGGGGATAAACTGTAAAAAGACCTAAACCTTGCTAGACAACCACCTACCCCTTTTTACAGTAACCTCAAAGTAAAACGAGAATGCTACCAAGGAACTGACCAGGAAACAGGAGCATGCAGAGACCTACTTGACGAGACAAAAAAATCCGAATAAATAAATAAAAGAACAGTCAAGGGAAAACTTACACCGCACAGAGCTTCCCGTCAATAAGTTCCTTCCAAGATTTCCACCCATCTGGCACAGGGGCTGAATCGCAAACTCATGACCATGGTGGTAAAGCCAAACAGAAAATGGTCTGAAACATTTCTTTCTCCTTCACCAAACCAAAACCAGAATGAAAGTGAAAGTGCTAAAATAACCTTTCACATGGAGTAATGGGGAGGGGGTATTCGTACTCGGGCCATGTGAATATGGTAAGTTTTTGACATTTCATTGGGGCACGTAGGTCGAGTACTGAACCAAATAGGCTCATCTCAAAGCACCTTAAATGTTGCAGATAGACCTTTAAGGAAAGATGGTTCCAACCTCTATCAGTTGCTCAGAATATTAATGACAAGGTACACCGGGTAGCCTATGTAGGGATACTTTTTCGTCTTACTATACTGGTTATGTGTTGAACCTAATCACCATCGCATTAACCATCTGAAGTGGATATCCTAATATGCTTAAGTATCGGAAATTTCCTAGTGGCATGATGGTAACCTAACCTTACCAAGTTTAGCCTTTGTGTGCTTTATTTCATGGTGCAAATTAGTGTCCAATTTTATACTCAAATAGTATATTTTTAAAGGTATTCCGAATAATGTTAACCCCTTCTTGTAGACCCTATAATAATATATATATCAGAATCAATTTTATAAAACCTTACATCTACGACCATTGCATTAATATGATAGTGGTTCTAAGTAATTACATCTCCATATCATAAAGTGGGTTTTGGAAACGAAAAACAGTGGATAATATCAAGTTGCAATGAAACAAGATATCCCTAGTTATGTACCTCTGTTCGTATATAACTCAATACTGAAATAGGAAGAGGTGACTATATGTTAAAATAGGATAGACAAGTAAAAGGCAATAAGACTGTTGTACACTATGGTTGACGAATGACTGAAAACTTTAAAGACACAGGATCAACTCAAAGTACCCAATTAAATTTATTTTTTTATGTAAATTTTGAGGTACATTACATATGGTATCAGAGAAAAAATGTTACAACACTGGACCTAAATAGGGCCACAATAGCTTCTTAGTATATATATTCTAATTTATGTTAAATTAATAAAAATCTTATGTTACAAACAGAAAGCTATTTATGTTTTGTGTTAATTATGGAAGCTCAGGAGGATGCAGAAATCAAGATGGGAGAAAACCTACAAAAAGGACCCCCTGGAGATCCAGGACATAATAGTGATGGAAGCTCACCCACGAAAGTGTTAGAAACAATGAGGAACCTTATTGTTGAATTACATATTTTCAAAGAACACAATGAAAAAATGAAAAAAACACAACAAGAACAACAAGAGATAAATGAAGTCCTGTTGCGCAGTATAGTGACCAAGAAAATCCCAAAGGACGATAACCATGAGGAAGAAGTCAGCAAAAGGGCCTCCAAAAACTCAGGGCTAGAAATAGAAAAAGGAGATAGTTTGTCAGAAGGAACACCTTCAGCTGAAGAAAAAACTAAATCTGACAGAAAAAGAAAACAAGTAGACCACCTCGAAGGAGAATTTAAAAATATTAAACCAACTACCTTTGATGGATAATCCAAGATGGTAGAAGAAGTTGAGGCATGGCTATTGGACATCAAAAAATACTTCCAGATCTACAACTATTTCAGCAACATGAAGGTCAGAATGGCCATCTACAATCTGAAAGGGAAGGCCAACATTTGGTGGCAGGACCTGAAATTGGCCAAGGGCCTAAAGGAGAAACAATTGGAATGGTCTAACTCTAAAAATTATTTCAAGAAACAATACCTTTTGGAAAGTTACTATGAAAGGAAGACAAAAGAGTTTTAGAAGTTACGACTTGGACAGATGGAAAATAAATAAATAAATTTTTGGAACTGCTAAGGTTCGTACCATACATCCGTGAGGATAAAGTAAAAATTCAACGATTTCTAAGTTGTCTACCACAGCTCTACAAGGACAGAATTGACTTTGACAACACCAAATCCTTGAGCGAAGTATTCTGGAAAGCACGAATTTTCTACGATCAGTATAAATAGCGGGTAGAGTTTCCCAAAGCCTGGAAGAATAAGAAACAAGAGTGAATGAACCAGCGGAAGAAGGGGTACCAGCCAACTCCTTATCGCCATACAGCAAAAAGTTTTCCGAGAAAGGATTTTCACTCCAACCATTCGAATATGCAAGGAAGTGGTAAGATGGTCTACCTGGGAACAAAGAAGTTTGGAGACAACCCCCACGAGCCATTAAAGTGTTGGGAATGTGGAGAGCCTCATCTAAGGAGAAACTGTCCATGTTTGAGTTCAACAAACAGAACTACACTTCATAATCTGCAGGAAGCCTCAATGGTGGGAGACATGGGCAGAAACCTACATCAGATAAGTGCAACCATAAATGGTCGACAAGTTGACCACGAGTCCTCGGTGGTAGAAATCGAAGGTAAAATCAATGATACTCGAATTTCTATTTTAATTGACCCTGGAGCTATGTTAAGTTATATTACACATAATGTGGCAGAGTCAAACAAACTTAAGAAACTGAAGAACGCAAAATCATGGTTTGTACAATTAGCGACTGGTACTAAAAGAAAAGTAGTTGACTTTGTTCCGTATTGTGAGTTCATATTAGATGGTCAAAATATAAAGACCCATCTGAACATACTACCACTAGGAACTTACGATATGATTATCAGGATGGATTGGTTGGAACAACACAAAGCAGTACTAGATTGCTATACAAAGATACTTAGCTATAAGGATGATTTTGGCACTGTTAGAACAACCCAAGGTATACCAAAACTGGTATCAGTCAAACAAGTTTCAGCAATGCAACTCAAGAAATGTATGAGGAAGGGATGTCAAGTTTAGGCAATCCAAGTAACGAATCTGCTAGGAAAAGATGATAATCTAAAACTAGAAGACTTTGTTGTCCTACGTCACTTCAGAGACATGTTTGTGGATGAGATACCAGAATTACTTCCTAGAAGGGAAATAGGCTTCTCCATAGACCTACTATCAGGTTCAACCCCTATATCAAAGGCACCTTACCAAATGAGTCTACCAGAACTGACAGAATTAAAAATATAGTTACATGAATTATTGGACAAAGAGTATATCAGACCAAGTGTCTCACCATGGGGGGCATCAGTCCTCTTTGTGAAAAAAAAAGACAGTACTCTAAGACTATGTATTGATTATAGACAACTGAACAAAATGACTATTAAGAACAAATACCCCTTACCAAAGATAAATGATCTATTCAATCAATTAGGGGCCAAGATCTTTTCAAAGTTGGATTTACGATCCGGTTATCATCAAGTTCGGATAAAAGACGAGGACATAAGAAAAACATATTTTCAGACAACGTATGGACACTACAAATTCATAGGCATGCCTTTCAGACTCACTAACGTGCCAGCCACGTTTATGTGTCTGATGAATAGTATTTTCAGTTAGTACTTAGACAAGTTCGTGGTAGTATTTATTGACGATATTCTAGTCTATTCAAAAACGGAAGAAAAACATGATGAACACTTAAGTATAGTTCAACAAACATTGAGGAAACACAAACTGTACGCCAAATTTGACAAGTGTGACTTGTATCAGAAAGAAATACAATACTTAGGACATGTGATTTCAGTAGAATGCATTGTCGTAGACCCAAAAAAGACAAAATCCATTATGGAATGGTCGGTGCCCAAGGATGTAGTAGATATACGGTCATTCATGGGAATCATCGAATATTACCACAGGTTTATAGAAGGGTTTTCCAAGATAGCCTACCCTATCACTTCATTACAAAAGAAAGGAACCAAGTTTAACTGGTCAGAAAAGTGCCAAGACAGCTTTAACAAACTGAAGGGATTATTGACAACTGCACCCATATTGAAGGTAGCAAACCCCGATAAAGACTTCATGGTATGTGTGGATGAAAGTAAAGAAGGACTAGGTGGTGTCCTAACTCAGGAAGGACACGTTATTTGTTATGAGTCCCAGAAATTAAAGGAACATGAGAGAAATTATGTCACTCATGACTTAGAATTAGTAGCAGTAATACACGCCTTAAAAATGTGGCGACACTACATAATGGGCAGAAAATTCCTACTATTAACGAATAATAGCGGGGTGAAATATCTATTTAACCAACCAGACCTTAATGCAAGACAAGCAAGGTGGCTAGCCTTCTTAAGCGAATTCGACTTCAAGGTCAGACATATCAAGGGTAAGGAAAATAAAGTAGTAGACACTTTAAGCAGAAGAGTCCATGGGATATTTGAGATAAGTATCAGCAGGGCCAAAAGTGATCTGGAACAAAGGATAAGCACAACAGGTATTAATGACAAAAATTACACTAAGGTAATGGTAGAATTATAGAACAGTACCACAAACTCAGATAAAACGGATCTAAGTATCGATAAGAAGGGACTACTACGATTTAAAAATAGGCTTTATTTACCAAATTCTGCAAAGTTAAAATTAACAGTCTTGGACGAAGTGCATAAGAAACTGTATTTTGTCCATCCAGGTTACCAGAAAACAATAACAACACTTAGAAAACTATTTTATTGGCCTAATATGAAGGGAGAAATAGCAGAATACTTGGCTAGGTGCCAAGATTGTCAGCAGGTTAAGGTCGAACACCAGCATCTAGCCAGCCTATTACAACCATTACTAGTACCAGAATGGAAGTGAGAGACCATATCGCTGGATTTTATAACAGGATTGCCTAAAACTCGGAAAAAAAACGATTCTATTATGGTTCTAATCGATAAACTTAGTAAGTCTACACACTTTATTCTTGTGAAGTCTACTTTTAAAGCTATAAACATTGCTGAAATATTCATGAAAGAAATTTTTAGACTGCATGGTATTCCTAAAATGGTGATTTCAGATAGAGACATAAAATTCACTTCCACCTTTTCGAAGGAATTGTTTATGGGGATAAATACTAACTTGAATTTCAGTACGAGTTATCACCCACAAATGGAAAGACAAACCAAAAGGACAAAGCAAATCATGGAGGATATGCTCCGCATGTATGCAAGAACAAAACCGAACAAGTGGGAAGACTATCTACACTTGGTAGAATTTGCATATAACAATGGATACCATACTTCGGCTAAATTGAGCCCTTTCGAAATACTGTAGAACAGAAAATGTATGACTCCAATTGGATGGGATAACCTGGCAGACAGACTCATGGTGGGACTAGAGATGCTCCAAGAAGTGGAAAACAAGGTAAGGAAGGTACAACATAATTTGAAAGAAGCACACGATAGATAGAAAAGATATGCAGATAAGTGGGAGACCATGTTTATTTTGAAGGTCAAAGCCCAAAGAAGCTCATTGAAGTTAGCAAACTGTGCCAATATGGCACCTAGGTTTTGTGGACCCTTCGAGATACTAGCTCGAATTGGAATCGTAGCATACCAGCTTGCACTCCCAGCTAATCTCAGAATTCATAATGTATTTCATATTTCTTTGTTGAAAAAGTATATTCATGACCCTACTCATATGATTGATTGGAACTTGGTGCAGGTAGAACCCAAAGGCAAGTTCTAGATGGAACCCCTGCGCATTCTGGACCGGAGAGAAATAACACTTCAGAACAGAGTCGTCGCTCAGGTAAACGTGCAATGGAAACACTTTAGTGCTGAGGAGGGTACTTAGGAGTTGGAGGGAGATTTGTGGAAATATCATCCAATCCTGTTCCAGGAAAGGAATGAACATTGAGGACAATGTTTTACTGAAGGGGGAAAGGATGTGATGTCCCAAAAAAAAAATATTTTTGAAATTTAAATCTGCTGAAAATTCATTCCATTTTTAGTAAATTTGAATTTGGAATTTTTTTTCCATTTATGGTAATTTCGAATTTCGAATTTGATGATTGTAATTAATTATTATGACTGTTGGGTAGAGCCCTGATTTGACCCAACTAACTATTTGACTATGACACATGTATGAAAACATAATATTTTATATTGATTGCAGGAGGACAAATGGAATAACCATGTTAAAGTTATCTGACCATGACTCCATGAGTGGGGAACACATTGGAATTAAATCTGGGCTGATTGTTACAAGTGGAAAATCAGTGATTTGGCCATTGGCAGCCTTTGAAAATCAAGGATTTAGAAATCTACGAAAATTCCGAAGGGAGGGAAAAAAGACCTAGGCAAACTAGTAAATAGGATATGTAAGGAGGCAGGACGCTGCCAAGTATGCTGGGGAGAGGAAACTATTGATTTTTTTTCTTGTTTTTATGAGCACTACCGTGTGAGTGTGAGGCAAGGGGATTCTGCTAAAATTGAAGGACATTGTTGGAGAGGAGATTTCAATTCGCTCTCATGGATTCATGGTCAGGCTAGGGGGTGAATCGGGCAAGTAGATCGGCTGCCCTGTTCTACGGTTGGGAGGAACATGGTTGTTCCCTTTGGCTTTCCACAAATTTGATTCATATATGCTACTCTACCTTATCCTGGTTAAATATCATGTGCTGCAATCTGTTTACTTCTATGAATGAATTTCTGGTTGAATGTTGTGGTGGGAAGATCTATCCATTACTTCCTAGTCATTAGCTAGAAATGGGCTTATTTATTTAGATGTGATGCTGAGTAATTATTAAAATCATTGAATGTATTAACCATTAAGATGCGTTATGTAGAAGTTACTCATCTCATAATAGAATGGACCATAGACTACATCTATCTTCTTAATTAATTTCTGTTGAGAAAAAGGAAAATAAAATTGTTTGCATAACGTAATTGAAGTCACACGTGCCAATATCTACGGTGAATTATATTTCCTATAGATGATTATAGTATACAGTGAGCCTCCTCTAGTGAATATACAATTCAAATTCAAAGTAAATACACCCTTTATCACTAAGGTATTATTCGATATGCATGTAAACCTATATAGGTATTTTTATGAACATATATATATATTATAATGGGCGTTCTATATCAGTGGAATAATGATGCTGGAGTAAACTAAATACAACAGAATCCAGAAGAAATTGGTAGATATATAAACATATAAGTAGGAAAATAATTCCACAAACTCCACAGACCCCATTACAGAAAGACTTGAGTGTATGTAAATTAGTATGGTTATGATAGTAAATTAGAGATGACTCTGTTAATCAAAGGCGCACCTACAATATAACCACAAATTTCTGTCGTAGTAACAATGCTATCTATTTCTGGTGAGTAGACTGATAAAAGGCTTGAGTAATAGTTGTAGTAGAAAACAAAAGGTTAATAGTAATTTTGCATAGTGAAGCCACTGTGTTTTATGTTTAATCAGGGCAAGATAGTGTTGTGGGTATAAAGTAGTAAAGCAAGCACCTGAAAAGAAATAAACAAGATTTCTAGAAGTCTCGATCTATTACAATCTCAATCGGACAAATATATTTTCCTGCATTACTTCCAACCGTTATATATTAAAAACCCCATCATCTCATTGGAATTCCATAGGCATAGGTTCTTCCATGAAATATTCTATGCAACTGAATTGATGAGTCAAACTTCGAATGGGTGGAATAAGACTCAAGTTCAAACTCCTACCAAAACTAATTTTATATTAGAATACAAGTATACGATGCATAAATGAAATCTGGAAGTCATCGCACAATCCCGTAGGAGAAACAAAAGCCTTAAGCGCACTTGTTACTGTGCTAGTTTAGGGTATATTATTGTGCATGGCCGAATCATTTTGGGGAGGGACTGTGCAATCAACAATGAGATCAAATATGGAAAAAATAACTAGAATAACTCAGGAAAAGAATTTGAATCTGTAATGACAAGCCGTTTTTGGAAATATAGAGGAGAATGTTAAACACAGAAAGTGAGATTAGAACCCGTATCCACAACAAAATAAAATAAATACATAATGATCATATTACTTAAATGGAACGACTATCCAGATATCGTAAATCCAACCAGGTGCAATCTTGGCGTCTTTTCCTATGTACCAAAATATTTATACAAATCAGAGCATACCCTGTATCAAGTAATACAGAACTTGGAACTAAAAGTCTTCAAAGTATTAGGGATGGGACATAGCCTTGACCATCGGTGCATGTAAACTCAAAATGACCTAGACGAAAGGGCACTGTTTTGGAACCCAAATACCTCTTGAAGGAGTGAAGAGGGCATTTCCATGCTTCGGTGTGACCGCACCTGCACAAAGTAATGTGAAACATTAAAATATATCCAACAAGATTAACATGATTAAATTAAGGAATATAAACGTAATTAGAAAGGGGTTGGTTAAATACTTAACTGTAGTGGATGGTTTCATAACCTTTGCCATCGTTCTAAACCATGTGCCTCCCAGACCGAAAAGGGAAGAGGATTTTGTGTCCCCCTGATGGGTACCCTCGCACATCAAAGGGCCCCATCATTAGTGAAGAATACTAGTATTTAATCCAAAGAAACATTGCAGCAAATGATATGCATATAACGATCATAAAAGTAATGGTAAATATAAAACCCATGTGACATTTCAAACATAAACAAAAAGGATTAAATCACCTCCGGCCATTAGAACATCGCTTATAATCGATATAATAACACTAGTGTAGTGTCCCTTTTTCACTACTGAGGTTTTCAAACCTCTCAGTTACCATTCTATACATGGATTTTTACATAATTCGTACATACATTATAAGCACATGCATTTAAACAATTCAACACATTTAAATTACAGAGTAAAGAATATCTTGTTACTACTATAATTAAACATTCCATAGTATTCAACAACACTTCATTTACATAGCGGAAAACATGATACATAAACAACAACATGATTAAAGCATAATTCAAATACTTATCTTTTGACAGCTGTAGAATTCACCAACTAAGTGCAGGCCTTCCATGAACTTCCCAGCCTTAGACCACACTATTCATCAACTCAACAGTGGGTCACCCCTGAGCTGGGACCAAGCTCCACCCCCAAGGCAAGGAATCCTAGGCTAGGATGAGGTTATAGGGAAGACATCACAGAAGTATCTGGAAGGATTCTTCCCAAAGATGTCATCTTATGCCCACTACTACCAGACTCTCATTCCCCACATGCCTGTTCCGCTCGAGAGTATACACCTTCACACGCATAGTCCATTAGTGCTAACCTCCCTCTGGGTCTCGGCAACAGGCCGGATCAGGAAGTCTCAAAGCCCATAGCTGGTGTTGGGAACTCTCTAGAAGAAACACTTCCCAACAAACGTTTCCACCTGGAAGGAGTTGCTCACAGGCCTGACAACCTGCCTCTTCCAACATCTACCACCTCCCTCACCTGGAGAGAGATCATACACAAGCTCAGCAAAGGCTTACTCTGGGTAGTATGATATGCACAGACCAGCACTGCGTGACCACCACAGACAATCAGGAACACAGACTTGGGCTTCTCACACAAGCTCAACAATGGCAACAAGGTCTCACAGTATTGGTTCTGGAAACGCGTGACAACAATCCACACAGGAATTTACACAAACTCCCTGGTTTCTAATGGGTGAAGAGTGAACTGGCTTTTCAGATGGACATAATCTTCTTGGCTCTCAGAACAGAGGGCGTACATGTAAATTTTGCAGAACAAACACAGGCTTTATGGCTTTCAGAGATGAACCAGGTAATCTGGCAGAGGTCGTATCGGTTCTACGCTCAGATGTTTGGGTTCGAATGGATCAGAGAGCCCCTCATGGCTTAGTTCATCTCTTTTATTTGCATGCACCAGGGTTGACACTTGTCACCCTGGGAACTGCATGCATACCACAGCGTGCATCCCCTTTGCATGTTCCCTCCCTTGCCAGGAACTTAGGATAAACAAAAATGCACATGTCTCTTTTTAAAATAATTTTAAAATATTATTTCCCAGGCTTAATCCCCTAGGCTTAGCACTCAGCCCCTTTTCCCACCTTTCAGCCCCTAATCCCTTGCCCCTTCTGTGGATTCTCAGTCCCCCATCACTCATTCATCGTGGTCGGTCTGCACCTGGCAGTGTTTATATTTTATTGATGTGCTGCATACATACAGATACAAAATTCAGGCCCTTGGCCTTCAACCCTTAGGCTCTCTGGCCTAATCAAACACATAAGCCTACTGGCTTATACAAAACTTGGCTCACCAGCCTATAACACATAATTATAATCTCTTTCAGATCATAGTTTACATCAGGGCTCGGCTTTGGGGACACTACAATCCCCCTCCCCTTATTTTTGCAGTGTCCTTAGTGCAACTTACACTGACTCTATGTGTCCTTCAAAATTTTCAAAAAGATGCGGGTACTCTACCCGCATAACTTCTTCATGTTCCCATGTTGTGTCCTCAGGACCGTACCAGGTCCACTGGACCTTTACAAGCACTATAGATCAATTCCGGAGCTGCTTTCTTTTCCTGTCCAATATGCGCACAGGACGCACTTGCAGGACACCTTCTGGTTCCACCTAAATCACAGTCCAATCGATAACATGATTAGCATCAGGTACATATTTCTTAAGCAGTGAAACATGAAACACATTATGTACAGCCATAGATGCAGGTAATGCAAGCATGTATGGAACTGGCCCAATCCTTTCCAAGATCTCAAATGGCCCACAAAATCTTGCTACGAACTTGACGCAACTTCCCAATTTCAGAGAACTCCTATTAGTTTTCACTTTCAGGAAAACATGGTCACCCACTTTGAATTCTCTATGGGTTATGTTACTATCAACGTAACTTTTCTACCTGTCTTGGGCAGCTTTCAAATTCTGTTTGATTTTTATCATTTGATCTTCCATCTCTTTGAGAAATTCAGGTCCAACTACTGTTCTGTCAGCTGGATTATCCCAGCTCACTGGAGTGTTTCACTTTCTTCCATAAAGTGCCTCGAATGGGCTCATCTTCAATGATGCATGGTACCCATTATTGTAAGCGAATTCTACCAAATGCAGGTAGTCTTCCTACCTTGATGGTTTATCCATCACATACATTCTCAGCATGTCTTCTATTACTCTGTTTACTCTCTCTTTCTGTCCATCAGACTTGGGATGATATGTTGTACTAAAGTTCAGATTCATTCTGAATCCCTTGAACAATCCTCTCCAGAAATTCGAAGTGAATTTCGGGTCCCTATCAGACACAATTGTCTTAGGAATTCCATGCAAGTGTGCAACTTCTTTTAAAAAGATTTCAGCAACATCTGCTGCTCGGTGGGTGGTTTTCAGTGTAATAAAATGGGCAGCTTTAGTAAGCTTGTCCACCACCACCATGATTGAATCATGTTGCTTGCTTGTTCTGGGAAATCCTGTGATAAAATCCATTGTTACCACATCCCATTTCC
>JZKD02S1676019.1:165688-209452 GCA_000966675.3 Picea glauca
AACTTTGTAATATGAAGATGGAAAACTCAGAATCTGTCACATCCTACCTTTTGAGAGTTTCTGAGATCAGAGATCAGCTTACAACTATTGGAGATGTCATTAGTGACAAGGAGCTAAACAATTTCCTTCTTCATACTTGGCCAAAAATAATGGATTTTGACTACTACCATAGTCTTCTGATATCCAAGATGACCAGTGTAAGTCACATTATGCATTTCTTTTAGAATTTCCAGCTTCAATTCTCTATCATTAGGTACATACACTCGGTCTTTATACAGAAGTAGACTATTAGTTCCCAAGGTATAAATTTCCTTGGTTTGTGGTTTCTCATGTTGTTGTAGCTTTGCTACAAGTCTTTTGTACTGCAAATCAACAATTGCAACCTCCACAATTCTGTCTTTCAACTCAGTTCTGTATATGCTAATGGTTGTAGCATGTAATTCATGCACTTTTCTGCTGAGTGCATCAACCACTTTATTGTCTTTCCCTTTGATATGCCTGATATCAAATTCATATTCGCACAGAAATTCCAGCCATCTAATTTGCCTGGCATTTAAAATTGGTTGATCAAATAAATACTTCAGACCATTGTGGTCTGTTCTTAATTCAAATTTCTTGCCCATGAGGTAATGTCTCCATTTCCTCAATGCATGGACAACTGCTGCCAGCTCTAAATCATGAGTGGCATAATTCTTTTCATGCTCTTTTAGCTTTCAAGATTCATAACAGATTATAGATCCCTCTTGGCTGAGAACTCCTCCCAGCCCTTCCTTACACGCATCCGTGCACACTATGTAATCCTTACTTCGATCAACAATCTTTAGGATTGGAGCACTAGTGAGCAGCTGCTTCAATTGCTAGAAGCTGCTCTCACATTGTTCAGTCCACTGGAACTTCTTCTCCTTCCTTTGCAAGGAAGTGATAGCATGAGCTATCCTTGAAAATCCGGCTATGAACCTCCTATAATAACCTCCCAGACCCATAAAGGATCTAACTTCTGTCACATTTCTTGGTGCTGGCCACTCTTGAATGGACTGTACCTTCTCAGGATCCACAACGATCCCCTCTTTAGAAATAATGTGTCCTAGATAATCGATCTACTTTTGGTAAAATGAGCACTTGCTCAGTTTTTCATAAAGCTGGTGTTCTCTCAACACCTGCATCACCATTCTAAAATGTTTTTCGTGTTCTTCCTCTATATTGGAGTACACCAAGATATCGTCCAAGAAGACTATGACAAACTTGTCAAGATAATTTATGAACACTCCATTCATTAAGCACATGAAGATAGCAAGCGCGCTGGACAGTCCAAACAACACCACAATGAACTCATAATGACCATACCTTGTTCTGAAGGCAGTCTTGCTGATGTCTTCATATTTTATCCTCACTTGATGATATCCAGATCGAAGATCTATTTTCAAAAATACTTTTGCATCCTTTAACTGATCAAAAAGATCATCAATCCTCGGCAGAGGATATTTGTTTTTGATAGTGACTTTATTCAACTGCCAAAAGTCAATGCACAGCCTCATCGTCCCATCTTTCTTCTTCACGAATAGGACTGGGGCTCCCCATGGTGACACGCTGGAACGAATGTAGCCTTTCTTTAATATCTCTTCAAGCTGTAGTTGCAACTCTTTCATCTCTGGTGTACTCATCCTAAAAGGAGCTTTCGAAACTGGAGCTGCTCCAGGCATCAAATTTATAGAAAAGTCAATGTCCCTCTTCAGAGGTAGTCCAGGCACCTCCTAAAATACATCCTTGAACTCTTTGAGTACTTCATGGTCTTCCAAATTCGATACTACATCTTGGAATGCTTCTTTCACCCGGGATGCAAATAATTGACATCCCTTTCGGTAACATTTCTTCAGCTGCATGGCTGAGATTTCTCTAATAGCCACGACTCTGGGAATTTCTTGGACTGTTACCTGGTTTCCCTCTTCGTTCAGACATGTGAACCTCTTGTTTCGACAATCCAGAAGGGCATGGTGCTGGTCCAACCAGTCCATTCCAATTAAGCAATCATATGAGCCTAAAGGCACAATGTTCAATTCAGCCTTAGTGCTCATTCCTTTCATGTCCATTGAATAGGACTTAACCAATTCAGTGACCTTCCTCTTGGTCCCTATGGCTAACTACACTAACCAAGACTTCTCATGTTTGCTCTTCGTTAGATTGAAATGTTCCACCACTCTAGGATATACATAACTATGGCTAGCCCCTGAATCAATTCAAATAACAAGTGGTCGGTTGTTGATCATACCTTCCACTTCAATCATGTGTGATTGAAATTCTTCTTGCTTATTGTCTAGGGCTGTGTAGATTCTCGACATTCTTCTGCCCATATCCTCCACTGTTTCAACTTGCTGAATAGTATGGACAGTTCTTGCTTTACCATTTTTATGGGGACAATCTCTGTAATTTTGGTTTCCTTGACAACCCCAACACTGAATGGGCGTCAGTCTCTATCTTTGTGCTCCCTCTTCAGTCCTTCTTGGCTCTCTAAACGATGGCTGTCCCTGATGACTATTTCGAAAAAAGGAAGGCTTGTCTCCCTTCTGCCTCTGTTCTTTCTTAAACCTCTTCTGGTCATCCCAAGCCTTCTGAAAGGTAGAATTTTCTCTTTACTATTCGTATAAGCATTTCGCCCTTCTTATCATTTCTTCCATAGTCTTAGGATCATCATATTGAATTTTGTCACCAATAGAAGGTGGCAGTCCACTCAGGTACCTCTGAATTTTAATAGCCTCGTCTTTGATAAATGGAACATACTTTAGCAGTTCCAAAAAACTTTGTTCATACTCATCCATGGTCATACTGCCCAACATGAGATTGAAGAACCTCTTCATCTTCCTGTCATAGTATCTTTTAGTCAGGTATTTATTCTCGAAATACCTCTTAAACTCCTTCCACGTGACCTCTCTCTCTGTGATATGCTGCACCTATACGAACTGATCCCACCACATGGATGCTTTTCCTTTCAGTTGGTACATTGCAATTCTTCCTTCTGCATGGGCAGAATAATTCTGCAGCTGGAAGTATTTCTTCATGCCCAACAACCATGTCTCGGCATCTTCCTCCTTATTATTTTCTCCATCGAATGTTGGAGGCTTAATCTTGTTCATCTCTCCTTTCAATTCCTCCCTTCCATATTTTTGATGTTTTCTGGTAGGGGATGGGCTTGAACTACTGTGTGTCTCTCTGTCTGAATATTTTTGGGAGCGACTGTGATGTCAGCTACCACTCCTCGATCTACTTCTTCTCCCATGGTCTCTGTGACTCTCTGTCGTACTTGAGTCTCTTCCCTTCTCCAGTTTCTTCTCTATTCTTTCCAGAATTTGCAATAATTTTAAGTTTAATTTCCCTTGTCGATCCTTGACTTTCATGAGCTTTCAACTATCATCTTGACGCTCCTTGGCCTCTCTTTTCAATCCATCAAGGATTTTCATTATATGTCCTTCCTTATCCATCTCCTTTCCATGCCCATTAGAGTTCGATCCTTCGACTCCCAGGTTAGCATCCTTTCCTTCCCGTTTGTCTTCCATTTCAGGGGTAATTTGCACTCTTCCCCACTCCATACTTGACATTGATTAACTGGAATTTTGGCCTCTATTGTATTCTGAGCACGCACTGTGCAATCCAATTCAAATTTGTTAGGCCATTAAATTTCATGAATAATCCACAACGTTTATAACTAATACTAACAAGAACAAAAGACATTTCAACTACACAGGTTTTCTAAGCTCTGTCTGGCTCTGCGTTTTTCGGGTTTCTTGAAATTCTCCTATTTCCCTATCGGGAAATTTTCCTCTCACAGGAAACTCTTCGATGTCTCCCTTCCTTCTATCGGGGTTTTGAAACCGACAGTGTTCTGGTGGGTTGAATCCCCGATTTCTCGATTTCCCGATGCGCTACCTTTACGCGTTAGCCCTTGCTATGGCTCTACACCATGTGACCGCTGACTCGTGACCCGGGCATTTTCCCTTATCGGGGTTTAGGGTTTCACGAATCAAAATGTGCCAAAATGCTTGACAGCGGAATCCCCGATTTCCCGATATGTCGACGTGCCTTTTTCTTTAACCCTTCGCGGTTAAGCCCAGGTCCATGTGACCTCTACCCCATGACCATAATCAACCGCTCATCAGGGTTTCGGGGTTTAGAGTTTCAAAGTGTATGAATCACTTGTCACCAGGGTTCTTGATTTCCCGATGAACTTCAAACACTGATGGGCTTACTCCTTGTCAGGACTTTCCCCAATGGCAAATCTCTACCATGTGTCCCCTAATATGAACAGTCCTGATTTCCACTGGGGTTCGGGACTTGAAAGGTCTCGAGTTCCTTGTCCTTAGGAACTCTGATACGTCGATTCCCGACTCTCTCTAGGATTCTGACACGTGTCCTCCTTGAGATCCTACGGCTATGATTTCTTCGGTGTTTCGAGAATCACAAGGTCTCAGTTCTCTTAACTTCTAAAACCCCGATTACTCCAATATCCCATCGCCTCTCCGGGACTTCTCCTCTAACCATGAGGACTTAAACCCTGTGCAACTTCTGTCAACTCGAACGGTTGATGGGTATTCCCACAGTGATCTTACGACTCACGATCCTCTCGAGTTTAAACTTCAGGTGTGGCCATAACCTCCTGTGCAGTCTCCAAAGGCTTTAAACCTTGTGCACATTCTCCAGATCTGACGGTTACAAGGGTTCGCCCTCCCTCCCAAACAGATCCTATGGTTCTAACACCATTGGTGTAGAGACCTGTCTCCCCGTGGCCATAGACCACACCAGCTGTGGTTTCATAGCACCGCTATACCTCCTGAGCTTAATAAGAACTCGTCAAGTGTCTCCTTAACGCTTCGTACCATACCAGGGTCCGAAATTGGTCCTCCAAACAAAATTTCTCCTCTCACCCTCAGTCCAAGGACCACTCAACTAGCCCATCTAGGCTGAGTGTTGAAACCTTGGCTATGATACCAATTTGTAGTGTCCCTTTTTCACTACAGAGGTTTTCAAACCTCTCAGTTACCATTTTATAAATGGATTTTTACATAATTCGTACAAACATTATAAGCACATGCATTTAAACAATTCAACACATTTAAATTACAGAGTAAAGCATATCTTGTTACTGCTATAATTAAACATTCCATAGTATTCAACAACACTTCATTTACACAGCGGAAAATATGATACATAAATAACAACATGATTAAAGCATAATTCAAATACTTATCTTTTAACAACTGTAGAATTCACTAACTAAGTGTAGGCCTTCCATGAACCTCCTAGACATAGACCACACTGTTCATCAACTCAACAGTGGGTCACCCCCGAGCTGGGACTGAGCTCCACCCCCAAGGCAAGGAATCCTAGGATAGGCTGAGGTTACAGAGAAGACAGCACAGAAGTATCTGGAAGGATTCTTCCCAAAGATGCCATCTTACGCCCACTACTACCAGACTCTCATTCCCCACATGCATGTTCCGCCTGGGAGTATACACCTTCACATGCACAGTCCATTGGTGCTAACCTCCCTCTAGGTCTCGGCAATAGGCTAGATCAGGAAGTCTCAGAGCCCATAGCTGGTGTTGGGCACTCTCTAGAAGAAACACTTCCCAACAAACTCTTCCACCTGGAAAGAGTTGCTCATAGGCTTGACAACCTGCCTCTTCCAATATCCACCACCTCCCTCACCTAGAGAGAGATCATACACAAGCTCAGCATAGGCTTACTCTGGTTAGTATGATACGTGCAGACCAGCACTGCGTGACCACCACAGACAATCGAGAATACAAACTCGGGCTTCTCACACAAGCTCAACAATGGCGGTAAGGTATCACGGTGTTGGTTTTGGAAACGCATGACAACAATCCATGCAAGAATTTACACAGACTCCCTGGTTTCTAACGGGTAAAGAGTGAACTGGATTTTTAGACGGACACAATCTTTTCGGCTCTCAGAACAGAGGGCATACACGTAAATTTTGCAGAACAAACACAGGCTTTATGGCTTTCAGAGATGAACCAGGTAATCTGGCAGAGGTCGTACCGGTTCTATGCTCAGAGGTTCGGGTTCGAATGGATCAGAGAGCCCCTCATGGCTTAGTTTGTCTCTTTTATTTGCATGCACTAGGGTTGACACTTGTCACCCTAGGAACTGCATGCGTACCATAGAGCGCATCCCCTTTGCATGTTCCCTCCCTTTCCAGGAACTTAGGATAAACATAAATTCACATGTCTCTTTTTAAAATAATATTAAAATATTATTTCCCAGGCTTAATCCCCTAGGCTTAGCACTCAACCCCTTTTCCCACCTTTCATCCCCTAATCCCTTGCCCCTTCTATGGATGCTCAGTCCCCCATCATTCATTCATCGTGGTCGGTCTGCACCTAGCGGTGTTTATATTTTATTGATGTGTTGCATACATACAGATACAAAATCCAGGCCCTCGGCCTTCAACCCTTAGGCTCTCTAGCCTAATCAAACACATAAGCCTACTGGCTTATACAAAACTTGGCTCACCAGCCTATAACACATATTTATAATCTCTTTCAGATCATAGTTTACATTGGGGCTCGGCCTTGGGGACACTACAACTAGCGAACACATTAATTAAACACAAAAATTTTGAGGATCAACCCTGTGCCAAAAGGTCTCTTATGCACCCAAGTAAGGGAAACTTGGACATGACACTATGTCATCTAAGAGACTAACCGATGGAGGAAACCAAGCCTAATAACAAAAGTTCAATAAAAAATAGAATATCCTGAATGCACATTTATAAAAAACACCATGATAAGTTCCTCGAGAAGAGGAGAACAGCTTGGCCTCAACAAGAAGGCTAGTACAGAGAAAGGGGATAAACTGTGAAAATGCCTAAACCTTGCTAGAGTACCACCTACCCCTTTTTACAGTAACCTCGAAGTAAAAAAAGAATGCTACCGAGGAATTGACCGAGAAACAGGAGCATGCAGAAACCTACTTGACGAGAGAAAAAAATCCGAATGCATAAATAAAAGAACAATCAAGTTCAAACTTACCCCGTACAGAGCTGACCGTCGAGAAGTTCCTTCCAAGATTTCCACCCATCTGGCACAGGGGCTGAATCAAAAACTCATGACCACGGTGCAAAAGCCAAACAAAAAATGGTCTGAAACATTTATTTCTCCTTCACCAAACCAAAACCAGAATGAAAGTGAAAGCATTGGAATAACCTTTCGCATGGAGTAATGGGGAGGGGGTATTTGTACTTGGGCCATGTGAATATGGTAAGTTGTCAACATTGCATTGGGGCACGCAGGCCAAGTACTGAACCGAATAGACTCATCTCAGAGCACCTTAAATGTTGCAGACAGGCCTTTAAGGCAATATGGTTTCGACCTCTATCAGTTGCTCAGAATATTAATGACAAGGTACACCGAGTAGCCTATGTAGGGTTGCTTTTTCGTCTTACTATACTGGTTATGTGTTGAACCTAACCATCATGGCATTAACCATCCAAATTGGATAGCCTAATATCATTAAGTACCAAAAATTTTCTAGTGGCACGGTGGTAACCTAACCTTACCAAGCTTAGCCTCTGCGCGCTTTATTTCATGGTGCAAATTAGTGTCTGATTTTATACCCAAACATTATCTGTTTAAAAGTATTCTGAATAATGTTAACCTCTTCTTGTAGACCCTATAATAATATATATATCAGAACAAATGTTATAACGCCTTAAATCTACAACCATTGCATTAATATGATAGTGGGTCTAAGTAATTACATCTCCATGTCATAAAGTGGGTTTTGGAAACGAAAAAGGTGGATAATATCAAGTTGCAATGAAACAAGATATTCATAGCTATGTACTTGTGTTTGTATATAACAAAATACCGAAATAGGAAGAGGCGACTATATGTTAAAATAAGATAGAGAAGTAAAAGGCAATAAGACTACTGTACATTATGGTTGACGAATGACTGAAAACTTTAAAGACACAAAATCAACTCAAAGTACCCAATTAATTTTATTTTTTTATGTAAATTTTGAGGTACATTACAGCTCACATAGAAAGATAAACAAGGAGATGAATATATTGTTGCATTCATGAGCATTGGATTAGAAGGTTTTGAGTTGAACTACCCCCCAGTGGATAAGAAAGATTTTTTTGTCAATAAAACTATTAAATAGTTTAGACCTTATATTATGAAAATTCATACGAAATTCATCATCCTTCACCTAGAGGTAAGGTCTATTTTCGTTCAAAAAGATATGGGAGGGCAACGAGGTAATTGGATGATGAATTTACAAGAATATGACCTAGATTTCAAACCAACCAACATCGTGAAGGGTCAAGGAATATGAAATCTAGTGACACAAGATACATGTGATGAATATCAAGAAGTGGATGGATGGAAAGATGAACCAACATTGTATACACAACATGTCCTTATATCCCATCTATTGAGGGATCATATTATAACGATCTCAATTCTTACCTACAACATGGAACAACCCCATATCACCTTAATGTTAAGAAGAAGAGATAAATCCGATTGAAATCCTTATAATATCATTCACTACATAACATCTTGTTTATAAAGAACTATGATGGAGTGTCACTCGAGTGCCTCGAAAAGCAATATGTTGATAAGGTCCTGAAAGACATGCATGATGGACTGGCCATTTTTCTTGAGATACAATAGCTCATACAGATTTGAGATATGGATATTGTTGGCCTTCTCTTTTTATAGACACCCATGCATACTCAAGAATTTGCGACGGATTCCAGAAAGATACAGTAAGAGAACACAAAGATTCTATTCCACTCCAACTTGTTTCTATTGAAGAACCCTTTGAAAAATGGGGTTTGGACATCATTAGTGATATTAACCCCCATTCTTCCAAGAAACATAGGTACATTATAACTGCTACCTATTATTTTACAAGTTGGATTGAAGCAATACCATTGGTTAAAGTAAATGAAGAGGTAGTCATTAATTTTCTTGAAAAGTACATCATCACAAGGTTCATATTTCCTAACTATATAGTGTTTGATAATGAAACTTAATTTTCATATTTAAAATTATCTGAGCTTGCATTAGAGAAAGGGATCATTTTGAAGTAGTCATCCAATTTTTATCCTTAGGGTAATGGCTTGGCAGAATCCACAAATAAAAACATAATTTGCATCATCAAACAAACTCTGGTTGATGACTAGAGAAATCAGCACAATGCCTTATCCAATGCCCTCTGGTTTGATCGTCTCATTCCTAATGCCTCCATAGGGACTTCTCCATATTTCCTTGTTTATTGGAAAGAGGTTTTATTACCCTTGAATATCTACATACGTTCCCTACAACTCACCCAACAATCTCGAGGAAGAGACTTCCAGTCATTCAATGACATATCAATACCTTATAATCTTGGAAGAAATTTGTTCTAAAGTCAAAAGAAAGTTTGAATCTCACCAACAAATAGTAAAATGTTTGTTTGATAAGAAATTTGTTGGTGAGAAATAATTCCAAATTCGGGGTTTAGTCATCAAATGGGACACGCTACACTAAGATAAAGGCAAACATTCAAAATTCCAACAATTATGGTTTAGACCTTATGTTCTCAAAGAAAATATTGGCCAAGGCACCCAGTGTGTCACCATTTGTTGTGCCACGAACTACAGCCATCCATTTCTTGACAATCCAATTGCAATTTCCTTCCAATAAATGGATTCATCTTGTCTTTTTTACTTTGTAAGAGTCCTGTAGTGACTTCCTTATTAATTCCTCAATCCATCGTTCGCATCTCACTTACCTTAAGTTAGAGTTTGAAAAAGAAACACTTGAAAAATGATTTTCCAAGAAAGTTTGAGATTTTCGTCAGAGTTAATTTTAACTCCTATGATGCACATTGGAGGAGTTCCATTTAAATTCTATGATGAAAATTAGAGGAGTTCCTATTAAACTCACTGATTGACCTCCGAAAGAATTTTTCATCATGCAAGTTATTTGTAACTTCTTTGATGGGATCGGAAGAGTTGGCTCCAACTCCTCTGATTACATCAGAGGAGTTTCCTCCATTTTCTCTGATCACCATACTTCTCGGTAGGTTATTTGATGTACATCGTATGACTTCCGAAAAATTCCTCTTATGTGCATCATAGTATGTCCCACGAATTTCACCGATAATAATCACCAACTACCTCAATTAATTTCTAATGAGTTGATCGTTATATATATCAATTTCCCCATTTTTTTATTATATTTTTGAACTTTAAGAAACCAAAAAACCTCCCATCAAAGGAATAACGTTCCAAGGTATATTCAAGAAATCTCGACCATCCACTTGGAAACAAAGATCAAGTAAGTAATCAACCCTGCCGTACAGTATAGGGTTAGATTTTCAATTAAGAATAAGGCTTACTTCCTTCTTCTATTTTAATCCCTGCAGCTACTCACCTGATAGTCATTACCCTTTGTCTCTATGTCGTCCTTTTCCAACATCCTCGATTCAAACAAAGACCCTCCCCACACCAAAATCACTCACAAGGGCCTCGTCTTAGTTGGAAACCTTTTATCACATGGACTACGTCCATTCGATGCAAGCCTTAATTTTTCCGAAACTCGGCGGAACACTAAAAATTGAACTCATGACATCCAACAAGCCTAGGCGATCCAAACCTTGCCTTAGACATGGCCTAAGTCAACCAAAATAAAGCATGTCTTGAACGACCTTACAATTTTTTCATTCGACACTCGTACCGTAGACACAAAAACTTCCGTTAATGCCTCCAACCACATCGGAGGTGTTGTATTAACTCCTTCAATTGGATCGAAGGAGTTACTAACAAATTTTGTGAAGGTGTATCAGATAATTTTAACTCAACTTCTTCGGTGTGTTATCGAAACACTTAGCATTAACTCAGGATCTGATTCTCATTAGAGGAGTTGGCAGTAACTCTGTCGATAGCGCACCAGATATTTTTCAACCAACTGTCCCTAAGATATTTGGAGGCTTTTGGAAAGAACTTCCCTGAGTCATATTAGAGAACATTACACTAACTTTTCCAATTCACATCAGAACACGTGTTCTCAAATCCTCTGATTCACATAAGAGGACTTAACTTCAAAAACTCTGATTTGACTTCTTGAGCACAATTTTTAGCCTTTCCTCATCACAATTTTACTAGGATGTTAAACATGCCTTCCATCATCTTATCATGATCATATGGTGACCCTCTACCTAGTGAGAGTTCAATTGAATCTTCGATTATTTCAATATTATCAACGCACATTAAAATTTATATTAATGAGATTTTTGTAGTTGGGATTTTCCATGTTGATTGGACTAGCTACAATTTTGTCAATAGAGTGTTGGCGTTTCAGACCCAAACCAAGATCCATTTTAGGACATTGAGCTTGGGTTTAAATGATGGGAAGAGATGGTATTAAACAGTGGAAGTGAGGGGAAACATAGGTGTCGACTAAGTTTTCAATAAAATTATTTAATAAAATTAATTCTTTGGTTAAGTTTTTTAAGGTTTTTTATTTTTGTTATCTTAGGTTTAATGTTTATTCTAAATTATTATTAATTTTGTGTTTTTTTATCTTAATTTTAATTAAATAGGTTATAAGTATTATATTAATTAAAGAGTAGGGTTTAATTATTAGGTATTATGTAAATTATTAATTTTTTTAGGGTTTTCAATTATCTTATTAAGAGTTATGTTTATTTTAATTTTTTTATTAATTCAAGGTTTTAAATTTAAATTTTAATTAATTATGTTCATAAGTTATAGGTATTAAGTTAATTAAAGATTCTTATTAAGCTATCTTAAACTAGGTTAATATTAATTTTAATGTTATATATATGAGCAATTATGTTCATAATACTTTTAATATTCTTTAATAAGATTGATTATTTTAATCTGTGTTTTTATTCGGGTGTGATTTTTAATTAGGTGGGATTATTAATGAAACTAGGTTCAATAAATTAATTTATAGTATTTATATTGTATAAATAAATATCAATGATTATTATTGTTCTTATGGATCAAAGGGAATCAATTTTTGCTTAGTTCAAAACCACTATTTTTGTTTAGGTTACTAGGATGTTTTCGGATTTCAATAGCTTCTCTAATATGTCGTTTAAAGATGTGATTTTCTTTGGCAAGGATTTTGGTGTCTTCTAGGGGAACATGGTGTATTGTTGTAAGTTATTCTTCAACTAGGGCAAAGGTGCAGATGAGTTCATTATTAATGTCAGCTCCATCCTCTTTTATCCTAATCTAGAAGGAGCGACCAGTTTCACCGATGTAGAATTTTCCACATGAGCACTCTATTTTGTAGATTCCTTTGCCTTTGTGACGCTAAAGTTTGTCTTTGACAGATCTCATACTATGGTTGATGGTTTCAAGTGGTTTGAAGGATGTCTTAATATCTTTTTTGATGACGAATCTTGCAATCCTATTGGTCACTCCTTGGATGTAAGGAAGGCATATACCTCTATTAGGGTTTTGGTCTTTAGGGACACTAGGATTATCGCGGATTTTTTCTAGGGCCCTGTTTATTGCATTATTAATTTCTTTGTGTTTATAACCTATATTCTTAAAATTCTTGGTGAGGTGATCTCTTTCTTTATCTAGGTGTGCTTCATCGAATATTCTTATGGCTCTAGTGGCTAAAGTTTTTAGGACACCTAGTTTCTAGTTGGGGTGGTGATAGGAGTTTTCATGGAGATAGTTATCAGTGTGGGTATTTTTTCTATAAACCGCATGTCCTAGATCCCCATTACTTTTCCTCTTGATAAGAACGTCTATAAAGGGGATGCTATCAATATCTTCGAGTTCCATTATGAAGTGTATTTCTTCGGATATGTTGTTTAGGTATTGAAAGAAATTATGTAATTCTTCTTTCCCGTGGGGCCAGAGAACATTGGTGTCATCAACAAATTTTTTCCACCTTAATGGTTTTATGGGAAAGGAGTCCAGGGATCTCTTTTCAAAATTTTCCATGAAAATGTTGGAAACAATGGGGGACAGTGGGGAGCCCATTGCTACGTCATTGGTTTGTTCATAGAATTCTCCTTCGTAACTGAAGAAAGTGGAGTGTAAGCAGACCTCGGCTAGGTTATTTGTTTCAGGATCAATAACTTCTTTGACAATTTGGATAGCTTCATGTAAGGGGATTTTACTGAAAAGTGAGACTACATCGAAGCTTATGAGGGTGTCTTGAGGCCTTACTTTTTCATTTTTAATGATATTAATAAATTCATTGGAGTCTTTAATGAAAATGTGAGTGTGGCCTACCTAGGGGCTAAGGATATTAGCTACATGCTTAGATATCTCATAGGTTGGTGAACCTATGGTATTCACTATGGGTCTAATAGGAATATCTTCTATGTGAATTTTCAGTAGACCATAGATCCTTGGGGTGATATCGTTGTTGGGGGCTAAACGTTTTTTAGTTCTCTTGTCTAGGTTGGAACTGTTGATGGATTTCTTTACTTGCCTTATAATCTTCTTAATGAGATTGCAATTAAGTTTCCTATAGGTGCCACTCTGGGATAGTTGCTCATTCATTTTCCTATTGTAATCACTAAGTTTCATATCAACAATAGCGCCACCTTTTTCTACCTTGTGAATCACCAAATTTTCATCATTTTTTAGGTTCTTTAAGGATGTGCATTCTACTTTACTCATATTTATTCTCAGAGGTTTGACTTTGCATAGGATGACTGAGAAATCTTGTCATATTAGTTATTTGTCTTCATCACTGAGGTTTTATATGACATCCTTTATGCAACATATAATGTTATCGATGGGGATGGAGGTCGGGGAGACAACGAGATTTAATCCTTTCTCCAATACTCTCAACTCAACTTTGTTTAATGCTCACACAGAGAGGTTTACTATAGTCTTTGGGTTGGTGCCACAACTGTTGTTCTCGTTTTTGAGTAACTGTTCTAGCTTGGAGGAATGTTTTTTCTGAGCTTGTAAGTAAGTACTGTCATCTTTCATGGCTGCAGTGGCATCCACTATTTTCCACAATTCAGGTGTCACGAGATGTGCTAGTTTCAGGTGGAGTTTAAGCGCGTTTTTGGATAGGTGTTCCAGAAAACACTCATTCTTCCTAATTTCATATCTAACAATGGATAACCCTAGTCTGGAGAAGTCCACATTGTTTTATCTATTCTTGGCTCTATGTTGGATCTGTGTGAATTTGGGTAGCATGTTTTCATCCCTACATTTCTTAATAAATTCCAGATATGCCACTCTTCTCTTTATATTAAGCCTGAGATTTTCTAAAACAAAAATTTCTTCTAGACTCTCCCTACAGTACAGGGAAATGATCCAATTAATGAGACTTTTGTGGTTGGGATTTTCATTCTTGATCAGACTAGCCACAATTTTATCAATAAACTCTCGACGTTTCAGACCCAAATCAGGATCCATGTTCAAGACATTGAGCATGGGTTTAAATGATGGGAAGAGCTAATATTAAATACTTGAAGTGAGGGGAAACCTAGGTTTCGGCTAGGCTTTCAATAAAATTATTTAATAAAATTAATTCTTTGTTTAAGTTTTTTAGGGTTTTCTATTTTCTTTATTTTAGGTTTAATGTTTATTCTAAATTATTATTAATTCAATGTATTTTTATCTTAATTTTAATTAACTAGGTTCTAGGTATTATATTAATTAAAGAGTAGGGTTTAAATATTAGGTATTATATAAATTATCAAGTTTTTTAGGGTTTTCCATTATTTTATTAAGGTTGATGTTTATTCTAAATTTTTAGTAATTCAAGGTTTTAAATTTTAATTTTAATCAATATGTCACCAAGGAAGAAGACAATGAGTAAGGCAATTGGGATAGAGTCCTATGGTAGTGGCCATCATAATGAAAGTGAACCATAAGTGATCAGAGCCAAACACAATGAGGCATCTATACTCTTGGAAAAAGGATGGAGAAACACTAAAGTGGTGAGAGGTGCATCATATGTTCAAGAAGTCAAATTTCTCCATTGATGTCGAAGATTAGGATGAGATTAAAATATTAAAAAAAATTATAAAGTATGCAATATTCAAAGTAGTAGTCCATGTAAATATATTTCATTATGTATACGCCATCACTTTGATCTTGAAAACAAAGATGTGAATGGAAAATATTTTTGTAACATCAAAACATATCCCAGATACTTGTTTAGGCCATAGTATCTCAAGAAATTCTATCATATTAAGAAAATATTTAAGAATATGGACAACAAAATCCTCAACAAATTTGAATACACTCCTAAGTATATGTTTTTGAAATGGTACAAGGCCGAAAAATAGTTCAAGTATAGGCCTAAGGGAGGGTACTCCACAAACACTTTGAGAAGGCCTTATCAATATCTAGTAGCTATATTATGTCATCTATATTGAGAAATAGATGCATCCCAATTCCCTCTCTCATATATGCCTTTGATATATTACTACATAGACAGGGGAGTATCATTTAATTGGGATAATATGTTATCAAAAAATTTAACACTGGCCATCTCTACAGTCAAAGGAGTTAAGCTGGTAACATTCCTGAGCTTTCGCATGTCCTCATACCTCTTGGAAATTATGTGTGTGGACCATCAATACCCTGGTATGGTATGCAAATGGAATCCATTAGACCCGACCAACCATGTATATTGAAAAGTGCTACGGGAGCACAAGTACTGGACATAGAACAAAAATATATGTGAACATTTGTTGGCTCCCTTGGTATGAGTTCATATTCTACACCACGTCCACCTGCATGATTGATAAGGAAATATTATTCATAAGAAGGGCTGGAGACTGGTACATCATCGAACACGAAACATACATAAGAGTATGTGGTGCATTGAATGCTCTTCATATACTCTGTCGATTTGTGCCTGATAATAATGTTCTCGAGGAGGTTTTATAATAGACTATAATACATGGGGTGGGTTGAATGTTGTATCAAGTCAAAAAGGAAATCTAGTGACCCACTTCCACTATATGTTGGGAGCTACTTCTTTGAAAATACCAAGCATTCTCAAGTAGAGGTAAACACCATGCTGTCTTACCACTTCGGAGAAGAGCGATTATGAAGGGATGATCCCAATAATGTCATGAGAGACCACTTCAAAAAAATGAGTCTACCCTAGGTATACATGATGGACATTTTGGAGGAGGAAGAAGTACATCAAAATTTCAAAACCTATGAGGATGCAGTATTCCAAAGACATGGCCAACCCAAAGGGAGAATTGCAGATGAAGAAAGAGCTACAAAAGAAGATCAACATAAAGAAGAAGAGGATTTGGCCTAAGAATCACCCCCACTTCTACCTCCACACACTCAGGATTGCCGAAAGAATGAGAGGAAACACTAACCGATAAGAAAATAAGAGATAAGGATAAGTTCTACAAAAGGAAGAATGTTGTTTCCCAGAAAAAAATGAAATATTGAGGAAGAGAAATCCAAATCCAAATCTGAGGTAGAATAAAAATTTGTAGCGGAAAGGGAGATCAGAAAAATAGAAGAGGCAGCCAAAGAAGCAACAGAAAGAGAATCCAAAGAAGAATAAAAAAAGTCAAAAAAAGTAGAAAAGAAGTAGAAGGATATGAAGGATAGAGGTTATTACACTCAACCAATAGATACAAATCCCCAAGAGGTATCAATTGCTGGCATCAACACATATACATCATCTAGTGGGTTATGACTGTGACTCTGGATACCATTTCAATCAAGTGATGTACTTGATTTGAGAAACTTCACTTATAACAACAAGAATGACAAGATCATGCAATAATAGTTGAATAAAGTACCAACAATTGAATGTGTTTCAATCTTAGTTTTCACACACGTGCCCATAACGAGAGATATAAGAACAAACCCAATAGCCATTGCTACAGTTGGTACTCCCTTTATGAGCGCTAATGAAGACAACATTTGGAGGCTATGCCAGTAGAATCAAGAACATGAAGACAAAATCATGGAACTTGAAAGAAAGTTATGACAAGAAAAAGCCGACGTAAACAACATACTAAACTTCAAAGCAAGTGCGGAGAAAGTGAGAATAGATCTAGAAGAGGCCCTTATAGATATTTACAAAAAACTGCATATATTCCAGCAGATGACAACTACAACCAAGGATCATCATTGTCAAGTTCAATCAATTCTCATGTGGTTCAATACGATATAGGAAAGGATAGGCTACCTTTACCAATGGATCAAAAAAAAATCCTTATGTGGGAATTAAAATTTATCATCCCTCTAAAATGGAAAGAAGAATTGATATCCACTCACTAGACTGTTGTCAACGATCTGGGAAAAGAGCTAACAAAGAGATGACTAATTCAATGGATATATGTTCGAAATTGCACAAGGATTCTCAAGAACTAATGAGAGGATGTTGACTTCCCCCAATGGATGAGCTTGGATAGACCTTGGTTATGAAGGAATTAATCAACAAAATCCAAGAAAACACTAATCAAAGGAAATATATTACCGAGATAGCTACTAAAATAACCATGGAACTCATATAACAAGACATTATATATCCGACCAGAATCCACACCATGATCCAAGAATTCATGGTCAATCTATCTAAATATATGCAATTCATAGACGACAACATTGTTAAACTTGAATAACTACTATACCGAAGGATCATCTCATTGTATGATCAACTAGAAGTGTGGATACTATATAACAGAGACAATAATCCATGAATAAGATGCAATATCAAACTGGAAAGTGTTATTTTTTTCCTCTTATTTTGTCTTTTCTCAACCGACCCCAATTTTGTCTTTAGCATACACTTGTCACTAGAAAATAGGAAATTTAACCATTTTGGAATAGCCTTTTCAAGAAGAAGGAAAAGAGTCACTTAGTTGTTACTATGAATTGCATTAGAAAGAGTAGAGGATCATTTTAAAGGGACTTTTGGATTTTTAATCAATGCATAGATCAAAGAACTAATTCAAGAACATATACTTTGTTAATGAATATTGAAAATCCCTTAGGGCCAGTTTTCTGAAGAATGAACACTTATGTGTGAATCTATCTTTGTTGTGAATTATTTCGAGTGGATACATATGTTGTTCACATGGAATGTAATAATGATTTCTTTTTTATAGATTAAATCTTATGCACTCTATGATATTTTGTAGTTTAAAGTATTTTTCTCATATGTTTAAGTCGTGATATTGTTGAGTTTTTGACATTTGTGTTGACATAATCTATATTATTCTCACTATACATATTTCCATTCACTTGTTTTTGGTTCTTCTCTTCTATTTCAACTACTTGTGTGGAAGTTTATGCATAATTTGGTCTCATTTACAACTCATTGGTTACTTTAGTATGTGTATATCTAGGATAGATTAGAATATACTAGAGTAGATAAGTCGTAGATTAGTTTATTTTCAATACATGGTATTCATCTGCATATTTACATTTCATTTCCATCCACCATCCAATCTCATAGGTAAATCAGACCGTAACCAACCAAAAACCCCAAAAATAACAATTGTAGTTGGACCAAGCTCTAGATGGGTCTCCTAATCCAAACGGTGCATAGTCTAGTTGGGATCGAGTACTAGGGAGTAACCCCCTGTTATTGTTAGGTGAGCTCAAACCTGTCAACATAACCTATACGTTGTAATATACCAATCGATAAACCCAATGTTTCTTAGTTAAAATGAAATTCATTGAACCGCCAAAATATTCTTTCAGATGGACTATCGTTCAAATCAGTTGCACTCTCCCTTATGCACACTCTACCCAATATTGAAAATCCTCAGCAATCAAATAGAGAAATAATTGTGTCAATTTTTCAAATAGATGAGAAGGTCATAGTAATGTCCCTCCATTTATGAATATTTAAATATCTTAATTTTGGTTAATTATGTTATGAGATATTTTTAGAAAAAAGACTTATGTTAAACTATATCACCTTAAACATTAGTGATGAGGAATATTTTTCTAATTATTATTATTTTATTTATTTTATTTTACTAGAGACAAATTTATTAGAAAATCCATTTACAAAAGAGTAATTCATTATTCCATGGGAGAGTGAAAATGGATAAAAACCACCACAGTAAAGATTTTCCATGAGGACAAGTGTAAACCTACTCCCAAAGATGTGGGAGGTGAGGGAACAAGCTAGAAAAAAGTTAGGCCAAGAAGATTCCCTAAGGTTAGGTATAAGTCTAACTTGGAAGAAAGACCTAGAAATTTAAACATTATTGAAATTTTTCAGTTGCTATGGTTAGGAGAAACTATATTTTCTACTCAATTTGTTTCTATAATTTTTGGAAAAAGATCCAGATATCTTATTATTGCTTATTCTTATCATATAAAAAAAAAAAGATACCATTATTAGAAAATACTTTTATATATATATATATATATATATATATATATATATATATATATATATTTTCATATGATAATCTTGTGTATTTTCATCATTAGTAAAAGATACATCATTAGTAAAAGATAGGTAGAAATGTTAGAAAATATATCCTATATATATTACAGAGCTAGTTTCACATAATAATCTTATTTATTTATTTCTATGGTAAAAGAAAGATAGCATTATCATAAATGATTTTCTATATTGTTGTTATCTTTTATAGTATTTGTTAAAGATTCAAATTGATATAAAAATGTATCTAATTTTTCATTAAAGATTTGATTGTAGGTTGTGGTCCTATAAAATGTGTGTTTATATCTAGAAAAGATATATCTCAATATTGTTTATCAATGGTTTTATTGAAAAAATAAAAATAAAAAATTATTGTTGCACTAAATGTCCAAGTAAATAGAGATATTCATACAAGATTTTAGTAATATCATAGAGAGAAAATGTGCATTTTTAATATACTTTATTTTTCTAAGATAAAACAATGGAACATATATATATTTTGAAATTATATGAAGAACTATATTTCTCTTTACAGTTAAAGTAATGTAAAGAAAAGAAACTGCTATATGCCTAGGGTATATAATGGTGGTTGTTGCACAATGGTTATTCTCTAGAGAATATAATATATATATATATAGAACAAATAGAAGAAACAATGTGTCATAATAACATGCTTTTACATGAAGTAAAGACTATATAATATTCGATAGTCTCGAACAAGTATGCAGTCATTGAAGCCTCGTTTTTAACCAGAAAGAAATATTACTTCATAAAAACCCTATGAAGACTAATTAAAGTAAATCTTTAGAGAGTAAGTAAAATCCACATAATCAAGGTGTTCTATCCATAGATTAAACATCAAACTAGTTAGCATATTATTTAAATAAATGATTTCAATGGTGTTCCCTCGAATCCTTTAATAAGAGTGTAGTGGCTTGCGATAAAGAAAAGTATCAACGAAACCCTGGACTAGGGAATCATTATATCATATACGACTATGTTAAATTATTACCTTCTTATTCCATATCTATGGATGATATACAAACCCAAACAACAAAGTAAAAAGAAACATAGAAGAGATTCATACAAATTCTTTTGATATGGTATGAGTAAATATTGTTTGGCGTCGCCTCTATGAGTCAAAGCGTGTGGAGTGCGACTACAGATTGATTTCACTACCATATTATAAGTGTTCAAGTTTAGTAAACTAAGTACCTTTCTTTGTGGTTTCCCAGATCAGTGTGCACTTAAGGGAATATAACAAATCCCTGCACCGAAGACGTTATGGTGTGAGTAAATAAAATACATGAGTATCCAACATACAAATCCTTGAGAGGTGAGAACTGGCGAAATCTTAAGAGCTTAGTTATATCTCCCATCTTCTCAACATATAAATTGTAGCGTATTTACTCAGAGCCGACCTACAAAATCCATGAGTTGAGAGCAACGTTGTCATTAAATTTGAATTATAAGAGCCTCAAATAAGAACCAGAGACTAATATTTTGGTTGCGTTATAACTAATGTTCAAAAATGAGTTTAATTAAAAGCCATATATGTTTTACCTTCACGAGAAAACATCGAAGGCTACCATATCCAAGTCTGGTTCAAACTGGCTTCTTTTTTAACCTATGCAGCAGAGAAAAGAAATATGTTAATGACATGAATAAGTATGGAAGTTATATATATATATATAGAGAGAGAGAGAGATAAACATTATACTATTGTAAAACCTTCCAGCAAGGAGTTGTGAGCTCTGGATGAGAACCTTTCCTGGTTTTCCAACAATATCACTATTGTGAGGAAGTTTGAAACCCTCGTAGGGTAAACCAGAACTGAGGAGAACCTTATGACCCTCTTCTAAACTAGTTTTGGTTATCGAGTAACTTCACAAAACTTTGACAATACGTTTGAATTAAATGTTGACAGTACTGGTAGATTAATTGACTCCTCTTTAGCTTGGAAAAAGACATGGCTTGTGTTACATCTGCTAGGTTGGATAACAAATTCGTTACTCAACTAAAAGCTATGTAATGAAGAGAAAATACTATAGTCATAATGTATGTAATCAATTAAAGAAAGAGATAAAGGAAGGATTTAATCGTTATTTACTTGTTTTGAGTCTATAACACTAGACACTCAAGTCTAGCATTTAGACAAAGTTCTCGACTTAAAAATCTTGTGTAAAATTTTCCTTTACACAAAGTATTCAGATTGACGTTAAAAATACATATCTAAGGTATCAAAAGTGACCGACTCATATACCAGTGTCGAACCCAAGATATAAGAGAGTCCTCAAGCGTGAATATATTGAGGTTAAATGACATCCAGCCCATAGCCAGATTCACCATGTTCGGTCATTACCGATAACTTATCAAGTAGTTTGTATTATTCACAATTTTAAGGTAATAACTCGATTTGAGCCCATCCTTTCTCTAAAATTGAGTGAATAAAACGAGGCGGTGACTATCCGTTAGAGGCCACGCGTGATCCTTATGAAGGAGTAAACAATACTTAAGAGATATCTATGCCCATTGTAGCTGGTAGACATAAACATTAATTCTTAAGAAATGATTGTTGACTGATATAACTAGATGTGACCAGTCTCAAGTTTTATTTATTAACCTTAATGACTTTACGCAGAGATAACTGGTGGAATCAATATTTGAAATTTGGTTAATTCCAATAGTGTCAAGTTCAGATAATATGTACTGATGGTATTTAAGTGCGTATAAAAGAATTAACTAGCATAAACGCCCAAAAAAATAAAAGGTCGATACATTGTAAAAATAAAGTACTTTTAGATATTAAGAGTCAAATAGTTCCACTAAAAAGATCCATTATATTCTAGAGGTCTCATAAAACATTAAACCACTTTATAAAAAATTATAAAATCAAATTGAATTTAATTAAAAAACCAAGCTACATGAACTAATAAACCAACAAAATTAATTTATAATTTCAATTTAGAGGTTACACCATCTTTTCTTCTACTTTCATAATCAACATTAAACTATTTCATAAAAAATTATAAAATCAAACTCAATTTAATTAAAAAATCAAACTATGACAAAAATTAATAAACCAACAAATTAATTTATAATTTCAATTTAGAGGTTACACCATCTTTTCTTCTACTTTCATAATCTTTTCCAAGAGTGTATTATATATGTATATGGTCTATCTTATGAAAATCTATAAGTCAAACATACTCATGATTATAGCAAATCATTATGATAAATAGTTTTAATGTGACATTGTTGGAATCTATTGTTCCAATCTAACAATGAAATTAACATATTAGACAAACCATTTTTTATTTTATATATATTTTTCTTTAAATAAAATGTTTTTATTTAGCTAATTTTTTCACACAAATTACAAAGACATTCTTAAATACAAGTAAATCAGATATTTGTTATTTAATAAAAGTAAACAAGGTTAAAGAAGTATAAGAAGAAATATAATTGGATTATTTTGTAGTAAATTACATTAAAAAAACAAAATGTCTTAAGTATTAGGCAAGATGTCACCATCAAAACAATATTAAAAACAATATTTAATATTTTTTTAAGTTATTTTCTGCATAAAACTCAATAGTTTAGAAAAATGATTGAAATCTAGAGGGGTAGGGTATGTATATCTCCATAAAATTTAGCATTCAAATCATTGTGGGATCCCTTGTCTTACAAATAAGAGGTATCTTACACCCATTTATTGTTTAATTTGGATCTCACCTTAAAATTAGATTATTTCCCCTTATGATAAAAGGATCGGGCATGGAGGATCCAGTTGAGTTGTTGTAGTTGCATGATAATGTAGGATTGATTATTATGACGCTATGGCATATTTCAGTGTCTAAAACTTGAGTTCAAGAGTGCTCTTGAGCCTGATTTTTTCTTCACCAATCTACTTGAAAGCCAGATGCCCATAGCAATCTTGTTCACCTCTCTCACTAAGTCTTCCTTCTTCTCACACTTAAACTCAAATCATTGACTGAACTTAATGAGGACCTCACTTCCCTGTGCATTACTTGTCGAGTTTATGTGATTAAAATCATTCTTGTACTGAGTTTTTTCCATTTGACCTCCACTCATAAAACCAACATCCACCAAACATTCTGATGGGTACTGGGTGTATCCTCTTGCAGTCTAAGGGTGACTCTCAGTGATAAAAAACTCAATGATGAATTTTTGTGATGTAGGAGGCACCAATCAAACTCTCTATAGGGATGGGAAGAATAACCAGTTGGGGGAGTAAACTCTTAATAACGATCTCAACTTCCTAAGGTCATGATAAATGCAAAATTTTGATGACAAGTGGAATAAAAAATTTGTGCTCTGTTAAAACGCGACACGACTGCTGCCAACATAAGATAATACTCTTTTCCCACCCATTCTTTTTTGTTTTTTCATAGTCAAATGAATGCTCTGATACAGAGGAGGAAATGAGTGTCACGAGTAAGCAACTAGTTCCAACAGTGGAACATACCTATGCTCAATGCAAGGATGTGTAAGAAGGATATCGACACTTGGGGGAATGTTTCCTCTTGGGGTATAGGGTGTCAAGCTGCAAAGGATATAAACAAGGATTTACATGGCTATTGATGCAAACTTTTGAGGTGATAGGATTATAATGTGAAAGAGAGAATCAACAATAGGCTCAATATTGCAAGCAAGAGAATGAGATGCAATTACAACCTAACTCCAAAGAATTTCTTTTTTCGTAAATTTAGTCTACTTGGTTTGAAAAAGGGTTAAACTTACACCAAATGGACATCCTTTCAAATCCAATTTATGAGTGTGAAAGAGACAAGTTCACTCAGAAATATTTTCTCTTTTTAAGAGAGTCGGAAAAGACCTTAAACAAGACTCGGGGATGTTTTTCTAAGCAACATATCATTGGGGAGGCCAGGGCTCCTGTGCAGGACTTCTGTCAAAAGTCAACAACTCATTGATAGTTGAAACAAGCTTGGGAAAAACCAGGCTTTCCAAGTTGAGGAGGATAAAATACTTGTATAGGTTACCTTATCTATAATATATCAAAGAATCCTCCTTATCTCGAGGGGAGTAGAAGAAGGAAGTTGAGGCTCTACAAGATCATTCCAATCAAAGGAAACCACCCTAGGAGTTCGAGGGAGCATACTCAAAGAGAGTGAAATGCTCCCTTGTTTAGAAGGTACAAGACTAGAACTTCTAAGGACATGGTCGAAAGATGCATCACCCTTCAAAAGAAGAGTGGGATTGACCAAATATTACATCAACAATATCACTTCCTTAGACTTTTCACTCTCCAATAGAAGAGTGGTATCAACCGAAGATTGCATCCACACAACCACTTCTTCAACCATTGGTTGAATATGATGCGAGACAACAAGATAAATAGATGCATCACTCCCCAAAACAAGAGTGGTGTTGGCCGAAGATTGCATTGGCATGACTGCTAGTTGAACAGGATGCAAGAAAACAAGGTCAAGAGACACATCACCTCCCAAAAGAAGAGTGGTGTCAGCCGAGGATTGCATCAGCATGACCACTGTATCAACCAAAGAAGTTTGGGAAACCAAAGACAACTCAAAATCCAAAGGGCCCCCAGGCAAGGACCACACTTCTTGTACCATAGCAGTAGCATGACACAAATGAGTAAGGTGATCTCCTTTGCAAATCCTACAAAGGAACTTGGGCTTATGTCTTACATGTCTAGGCTTCTCAATCATATGAATTCCCCTAATATGACTTGCAGTGGCTGGTGGCATGCTCCCAGCATGTCTTGCAGAGGCTAGTAGAAAATATCCAACATGATTTGCAGATGTTGGTGATGAATGCCCAACATGACTAATAGAGGTTGGTGATGAACCTTCAACATAACTAGAAGAGGTTGATGATGAATCCCCAACATGACTAGCAAAGGTTGGTGATGAATCCCCAACGTGACTAGCAGAGGTTGGTGATGAATCCCCAACATGGCTAACAGAGGTTGGTGATGTATGTGATGTGTGACTAGCAGTGACTAGAGTCGTGCCCCCACCATGACTTGCAACGACTGGTTGCTAGTCTTCAACATGACTTGCAAAGGTTGTTGACCTATCTCCAACATGACTAACAAAGGCTAGTGATATAATTCCAATATGACTCACATTGAATGGACTTGTGTTTCCAACATGGATGGTGGTGGTGGTTTGTTGCGGCATTTGAGACCAAGGTTCCAGGAAAGACTGGTTTTGAGAAATTGTAGGCCAGGAAGGGTTCTAGTATACACCATGGCCTTGTCTAGCAAGAAAGTATCCTCCTCCAAACTGATTCATAAAGGGTTGTAAGTGCATCATCACCGAGGAAGCCTCTTGCAAAGAGAAAACGACATGGCAAGGGTTACTCAGGTGAGGCTATATGTTGCCCCCAGATGAATGAACTTTGTGAAGGGGGTTTCCCATACTATAAAACTGACTCCCCCCTGGATGAAACACTAGAGGACAGACGAAGGTTATCCATGGAAAAAACATTTGTAGGAACTGACATAAAAGAAGAAGGATAGATGGACGAGTTGTAATAAGTAGAATGATTGCCCATTTGAGTGATTGCTCCTGGAAAAGTGATGCTAGGATTGGATCTATAGGAAGGAATATTCTAGCCTCTTACTATAAAAGTTAGTTGAGTGATATGACTCCCACCAAATGACAAGGGAGAATAAGGAGGCATCATGCCCCCATACCTAAAACTAGGATTCACATAAGATGATGAGACATAGGATGGAAAGTGCACAAACATATCTGGCATACCAAGAGATAAGTGATTAGAGGCCCAAGGTATTGGCTGAGTATCATGATTCTACGTACCACTAGGAAATACAAAAGGATTCGTTCCCATGGAATGAGCGAATACTATGGGTTGGGTAGTGACAATTGAGGGAGTCATGGAAGCTCCACTAACCATAACAATGAAAACTTATGACACAATACACAAACCTAATTCCACCTAATAATAAAAAAGTACACCAAAGTAAAGAAAAAAGGACAATGCACACAAACAAGATATAATGGTTGAAAGTGGTCTCCCTCGAGGAGGATATGCCTAGGAGCCTTGCACCTTGCTGGGTGCCTTGCACCCTTGCTTGGCTCGTTTCCTTTGCCTGGCTTGATGCCATGCTTGCCTCCTTGCCCTTAGATTCAAGGTCAAGCCGAGGAGATCTTCGGTGAAGCGCTTCTTTCACCAAATTGAAGCTCAAAAGAATGCTTCGGCATTAATAAATCTTTACCTCGCTAATTGAGCTGGAGGTAAGCCTTTGTTCTAACGGATATAGGGAAAGACTTTGTACTCATGAAAGTTGAGAGTACCATGCCATGACTATTATACAGGTAGGAACGATCGTTCCATGCCATCACTATTATATTGGTAGGAACGAGCGTACCATGCCATGAGTATTATACAAGTAGAATCGAGCAAACGCTCATTCCTACTTGTATAATAGTCATGGCATGGTACGCTCAACTTTGCCAAGTATGAAGTCTTTCCCTATATCCATTAGAACAAAGGCTTACCGCCGGCTCAATTAGCGAGGTAAAGATTTAGTAATTCCGAAGCATTCTTTTAAGCTTCAATCTGGTGAAAGAAGCGCTTCATCGAAGATCTCCTCGTCTTGACCTTGAATCTAAGGGAAAGGATACAAGAGGAGGAGATTCCTAGGCGCCTTGCGCCTTCCTGGGTGCCTTGCACCTTTTCTTGGCTCGTTGCCTTCGCCTCGCTTGATGCCATGATTGCCTCCTTTCCCTTAGATTCAAGGTCAAGCCGAGGAGATCTTCAGTGAATCGCTTCTTTCACCAAATTGAAGCTCAAAAGAATGCTTCGGCATTACTAAATGCATCCTCTGACTTGATATGCCAACAAGTAGAGGGCCCTCGAGATTCCTCATCAGATTACCTTTGTCTGGTGACCACCTCTACTAATGGAGGGTCAAAGGGTCCGTGGAGCTTATTGTTGAGCCTTGCTCAACTTGGCGCCAGGATTAGTGCATTGCTGGGCACTGATCGCTTCATTACTAGACTAGGAAGCCACACCTAGCGGCTTGGTTGAATTGGATTTAAGCGCATCTTAAAACCCACAGTGAGACGCATGTATAGCCAGGTCATTTACACAAAACAACCAAAAATACGTCCAACACCCACATGCTATAGTAATTTGGTCATTCCTACCCATGCAAGTAACCTATGTGGATACCTATGTCAAGAAACTAAGCCACCATGATATAACCAATGCGCAAGTGAACAGTCGTAGCTCAGGTCCACCATATGGGAAAAGAAACAAAGCCTAAAATTTTGAAAGCACTGCCTCTCACGGAGGTAAAGGTACTATCAAGACCCCCATATACAAATAGATCCCAAGAAACATATCTAATGCTAAGAAGGTATTGGGGGGGTATCACCTCAACCAACCTAACGAGACCTCATGCTTAACTCCAGTGTGAGCGGAGCCTCCTGATGTCATCAATTATACAATGGGTTTCACCACTCCCTTAGTCAGACACATATGTTGAGTTTAATAGACTTGGAGAAGTTTACTCACAAAATCCTATTCCAAGGCTCCAACTCTTAAGCTAGTTTGTGCACCCTGAAAAATAAAATCGTTTCTAATCAATTTTTAATTTATCACCGTTACTTTTAGTGGCTTTTCTTAATCAAAAGGTGCAATCATGAAACTGATGATGTTATGACTCAGCAAGTAAAATAAATGAATATGAATATAATGCAAAGTCCTAACTTCAATTCCCAATAAATGATAATCTTTTCTAAATGCGACTTTCAATTCAATTCTGCAATTTCAAATAAGATGCAATCTTCCTATACATGTACTAACATCAATGACAAGAACCCAAAATATCAAATGCCAATAATGCAATTTTTTTTTTGTATTTTCAATATAAAATAATGAAAATGCAAGGAATGAACATCAACTTGATATAAAGACCCTACTGTATGTAAATAGAGACAAACCAAGTAGAATATCAAGACGCAAACACCCAGCCCAGGATACAAGGAAAATCAATGAAAAGGATGATGAGAAAGAAAAATCGCCCGAAAATTCAACCAAAGAAAGGATTCCTATCACTCTGCAGGCACTTAACAGTCATAATAGAGACCTAAGAAAACTCAACAACCATCAAAACTTACGCAACAAACATCAAACTCAGCAATCAAGAAAACAAGGATGATGTACGCGACTGCTCAGAAGAAACTCGCGTATATACGCTTCCTACAAAATGATAGCTCACATGTGTACGGGAATTTCAGGGAAAAAACTGTGTATATGTATTGAAACATTTCCAAGTTAAGGAAAAGGACAAGAAACTCAGACTCAAAATGAAAAGAGGTCAAGAAATCAGACGATAAGAAACTCTATATAAACAAGAGCAATCAAAGGAGAAAAACACTCCAAACCCCGAAACGAAGATTCAATCCCCAGTATGGTCGTCAATTTTGTTACGAGGAAAATCACTATGTGACATGGGGTAAACCAAAAAAAACATAAATGACTACAGAAATCAACTCTAATCTCAAGTATGATATATAAATAAATATGCTAACAAGACAATATAAAGAGCCTACCTCGTCCATACATTCGATGAAGTCCATCTTTGAGCACTTGACTCAAAGAAATACACCTACAATTTGCTATTAACAACCAAGATACATAAGAATATGGTGATAATATATAAAGTTAGCACATACAATAGCAGAATCCATCATTATTCATAAAAAATATGTCCATGGAATAACAATTCAAATATTTGCAAGACATTAATTGGATGAGAAAAGAGTACTTCTATTAAAATGTAATCAATAGAAGTGTATGAATGACAAACTTCTGTGTCGACGCATTCAGAACTGAGAAGCTAAGTCCCTTCCAGTTGGGCCTCCACCACTTCAATCCTCTAGCAAAGGAAAGCTCATATAAGAGAGACAATGAGGTTCTCCATTAAATATGGAAGAGCTTGGGGGTTGAACAATGTGTTTAGACTTAAAAGGACAAAGGGATGCAGACTCAATATGAAGTGAATAATTTCTCCAGAATAACATTCCTCTCAAAGTTGAATTCTTCTCCTCTTCTCCACAGCTTGGATAAGGCCCATTTATAGCCTTCAAATGGAACTGAAGGGTCGCGTTTGAATATTTCTAGTAAATGGAATGTCAAGGATCATGGATCATGTGATGTGACAGGGAAAGTCGACACAATTTTTTTAATTTTAAGCACAAAACCTAATTTATGCAGGATGTAATGATGCAGCCTGCATATACACATGTTGTATAGTTGTTAGCATTCATATATGTGTAAAAATGTGTTTTTTAGCTATGGGAATTGTGAAAGGGGACTTCAAGTCTGCATAGGGAAATGGAAAAGGCATTCTTAGCAAGTTTGCATGAGGTGAGGCAAATATTGCTATAACATTGATCCCAAGTCCAGTGTTGATGGAGCCGATGTTGATGACTGGCTAGTGTTAATTCTGAAGTTTGATTAAAAATGCATTTTGAAAAGACTTAAATCACTGGTTGTTTTGTTGAGAGAATTTACTCGTGCATTTTTCTTTGGGATTTTTATATGGCCGACCGTAATTAATTATCTTATGTACAAGATGTCTAATTGTTCAATGGAATGAAATCCCCGCCCCGCGTCTTATTCAAATATGGAGTGACTTTTGCACCACACTATACCAAGCATGCCAGTAAGGGTGATCACCCTTTTGAGTATTCTTTCTTACATGATGCAAATAAATAATTAAAATAAGGGTTTATCTTTCTAAGAATATTTATTATTTTTGGAGCATTTTGTATTTGTATGAGGATTTTTGTATTTCAGTTGTTTATCATAATGGTCTAGGGTCCACTGCACAATAGTCAAAACTTGGATCCGCAGCATGCAAGGAAACTGTGCCCATCACAGTGACAAAATATTGTGTGCCACAAGCTTCGTCTATGAAATCTCAGGACATGTCACGTAGTTTACAGACTATACAAAATGTTGTGTGTTGTAATATAAAATTCTTTAAAGAACAATTTATAAATTTGGAATGACTAGTTGCTATGCTTATCACATAAACTCATAAATATAAATTACTTGATATTAATAAACTTCGGCACACTGCGTGTGATTACAAAATACAATACTAAGATGAGCTTTGACTTCAATGGCTTCTTCTATTAACTTTACAGATACATATCTTGTGCTCAGACTTCTTCAACTCCTCAATTGTTTTTTCTCTCGGTTGTTCTCTCTACCTCTCTTTTATGATCTGCATCATCATGTATCCTAAAATAGCTAAACGAGCCGGACTTATATGGACTTTGAATGATACTTCCTACAAAAGATAAGACTAAATCAACATTAAAGGCTAACATTTAGTCAAATGACACTTCAACTACTTAATTGAACTTAAGACTGATAAAGATCGGATCCATTTATAACTTTCTTGCTTGCCGACTGACTTTGAGTAAACGTGTGACCTTGCACTTACTGATTGTCAGAATGTCTGAGTGGAAAATTGAATGACAGACAAATCAATGGAGATGTGAAGATATCGCCGACTTTTAATTACTATTTCCAACACCCCCCCCCCCCCTTAATTAGAAGTACATGATATTAAAAAAGAAAATTACATTAAAAATTTGAATTTTCCTTCATTATTACTCATTTGTTACTGCACAGACTCTCAGACTACTACGCAGATGTTGAAATGCATCTCTTGCTAAAGCCTTTGTAAAAATGTCTGTGAATTGTTCATTTGACCTGCAAAACTCTAAACAGATCTCTTTGTTATTCACCAATTCAAATGATACATTGTATCAATGTGCTTAGTTTCTTGTGAAACACATGATTCTTTGATACCATGATGGTTGAATTGTTGTCACAAAATACTGTTGTTGGTTCGTTTTTTTCCTACATCAAATATTTTAACATTATTCTCATCCAAATTGCTTGACAAGTTGCACTTGTAGTTGTGACGTACTCTGCTTCTGTTGAAGAAAGAGTAACTATGGGTTGCTTCCTTGATGCCCATGATACCATACCTTCTCCAAAATGAAATGTGTACCCAAAGGTAATTTTCCTGTCATATATGTTGCTTCCACAATCACTGTTAGTGTATCCAATGAGTCTGGAATATTATGAAGTGGAGTACTTGATGCCAAAATCTTTTGTTCCATTCACATATCCCAATATCCCATTTCCTTCCTTCCTATGTGATTCTTTTGGAGTTTCCATGAACCTTGAAATTAGGTCCACTCCATACACAATATAAAGTCATTTCGTTGTGAGATACATAAGACTGCCTACCATTCTTTTAAATAGTGTGGGATCCACCTTGGACCCTTCATCTTCCTTTCATAACTTAAATCCTGTTATGGTGGGTGTTGGAGCTGCTTTTGAATTTATCATATTGAATCTTTTCAATATTTCATGTGCATACTTAGAGTATGAGATAAATATACCAGTTTTGGACTGGTGAACTTCAATTCCCAAAAAATATCTCATAAGCCCTAAATCAATCATTTCAAATTCATCCTTCATGATTGACTTAAATTCTTCTATGCCAAAATTACCTGTAAATATCAAATCATCTACATATAAGAAAACAACTAACATATTACCTTGCTTATTTGATTTGATGTACAAGGTTGGCTCACTTTCACTTCTTTGAAATCTATTCTTTGTGAGATAAGAATCTATGCGACTGTACCAAGCTCTGGGTACTTGCTTTAATCCATACAGTGATTTTGTCAATTTGTACACCTTGTCTTCTTGTCCTGGAACCTCATAACCTTGTGGTTATTCCACATACACTTCTTCTTCTAAGTGTCAATTAAAAAATGTTGACTTTACATCCATCTGATGAAATTTCCACTTGTACTGCACGACAATTGCTAACATTATTTTGAATGTGTCCATGCGTGCAACTGGTTCAAATGTTTCATTGAAATCAATTCCAGGTTGTTGTGTAAAACCTCTTGCAACTAATCTTTCCTTGTGCTTCTGTATTTTTCCTTCCGCATCTTGCTTGGTTTTATAAATCCACTTGAAACTTATCACATCCTTCTCATCAGGTACATCTACCAATTTCCATGTCTAATTGTTCTCTATGCATCTGATTTTTTCATCCTTAGCTTCTTCCCATACATAATCTTTGACAACTTCTTCAAAGGTTACTGGATCATCTATTTGTGAAAACAGAGAAAAAACTGAAAATGAATTTGTTGCGTCTTCATTATAGATGTCGCACAGAAATGAATTTGTTGCGTCTTCATTATAGATGTCGTACAGACTTCTTGTCTTTCTTGGGAACAAACTTGCTAATGTTGGATATGGAGAGGTAGAAGTGCTCAAATTGGTTGTTGGTGTTTGTTGCGCTCTAGGTGTAGATTGTGCACCTGTTGTTCTTACTGGAGTACTCTGCACTATGATTTGTGTCGTAGTGCCAGGTGTAGAAGGGACTGCGCACTGACCTGTGCATGGTGTTTGAACCACTTCATCTTATGTGTCATCATGCTCCATTGCATCAATAAGTTTTACTGTCTTTTCTATGCTTCCATCCCATGCTTCATTCTCCACGAACTAAACATCATGACTCATTATGCATTTTCTTGCGACAAGGTCACACAACTTGTATCCTTTTGTTTCTTTAGAATACCCAACAAATATACATTTTTTCCTTTGTTTTCCATCTTTTTTCTCATCTCATCTGGAACATGTGTGTATGCGACGCAACCAAAAACTTTTAAATGTGCCACATAATGCTTCAATCTTGTCCAGGCTTCTTAAGGAACTCTGTTCTTCACACTCTTTGTTGAATATCTCTTCAAGATGTATACTGCAGTTGATACTGCCTCAACCCAATACTCGTTTGAAAAAGTTTTGGCTGCCAACATATTGCGTGCCATTTCCATGATGGTTCCGTTCATTCTCTCTGCGACACCATTCTATTGTGGTGTGTATCACGTGATACATTGCTTGTAGATGCCATGAAATTTAGAAAAGTTTTAAAATTCTCTTGAAATGTATTCTCCTCATTTATTAGTTCTTAGGAACTTGATGTAATAGCCACGTTGCTTCTCCACAACTGATTTAAAACTTTGAAAACAACCCAATGCGTTAGATTTATGCTTTAGAAAGTAAATCCATGTCTTTCTTGAGAAATCATCAATAAATGTTAGAAATAAGTACTTCCTCCTATAGATGGAATTTGCATTGGTCCACAAATATCTAAATGTACAATTTCCAGTGGATCTTTTTCTCCGTAATATTTTCCAACCGGAAATGATTCTTTGTATTGATTTCCAAATATGCATCCTTCACATTTCTTTTCTGGTTTTTCAATCAATGGAAAAAATTTTGCCATATCCTTTGTGTGTAGCAGCTACAGGCCTCCAAAGTTCAAATGTCCAAATATGAAATTCCATAACTAGGAATCATCTTGTATTTTAGATTGGAATGTTGCCTTCATCTCTGCATCATTTTCTCCTTTCTTGATACTACGCACACTATTTGTTGTAAATGCAGTGTCTAATTGCACATCTTTTTCTTTACCAATAGCTTGCACTGTATTTTTCTTCTTGGTTGGATTAAATGTAAATGGGAACATCCAGTTACTTGTCATTTGGATTTTTTCAATAAGTTGATTGCATGGGCATTTATCCATAATCACACAATGATTATATTCCATGTAGATTCTGTATCCTTTTTGTACCAGTTGTCCCGTGCTCATCAAATTATGCTTCCGACCAAAAAGATAATATACATCAGATATAACTTTTTGTTCTCCTTGCTTAGTTAAAATGTTTATACTACCTTTTCCTAAGACAATGACTTGGATATATGTTCCAAGTGTAACCTTGGTTTGGATTTACTCATCCAAACTAGAAAACAATTCTATGTTTCCTATCATGTGGTTATTGCAGCCTGAATCTAAATACCATATGTCACAAGGACTCGCTTGAGGAACATTGCATTCAAATGGTGAGACTATAGGAATTTATACAGTGTGCGCCATAAACATAGGGTGAGTTTGGTTATTTGTGTTGTTTGAATGATCTTGAATTTGCTTGTACTAATTATACTATCTCTTCCTGCACTCATATGCATAATGTCCATATTTTACAGTAATGGCATTGCATCTTTGATTTGTCAGTTCCCTGACAGCTTGACATTGATGCTCGAGTTTTGACCTCTTTCACCAGTATTTCCAGGACCACTACTGCGTCCACCTCTAACATTAATTCTTCCTCTTCTCCTAGAGTTAGCTCTCCCTCTTCCTCTTCCACGTCTTATAGGTGAATTCGCAGAAAATGCATTTTCTAATGACAAACTTGACCTATTCAATCTGTGTTCATGATTAATAAGGGAAGCTTGTGGTTCATATAGGCTAAACTGACTCAAGTCTTTGATTTCTTCTAGAGTCACAACAAGGGTATCAAATTTAGAAGGAAGAATCCTAAGTACCTTCTCAACGACTTTTTTGTCTTCTGCAGTTTCACCATGAGACTTAATATGATTTATCATGCCAATGACATGGGTATAAAATGAACCTACTGTGTTTGAATATTTCATTGACATAGTTTCAAAATCTCTTCTAAGAATCTGTAGTTTTGCAGTCTTTACATTTTCCATACCTTGATAAGAGGTTTTCAATATGTCCCATGCTTCCTTGAATTTCTTTGTTGATGCACCTCTTGGAAGTATGCTCTCATGTATGGCTTGATGTATGTAAAACAATGCCTTTCCCTCTTTCTTTCTTTGATCTTTGAAAACATCCTTCTTAGCTTGTGTGAGGGCATTGTATGTTTCCTGATCTATTGGTTCCACATAGCCATTCTCGACTATCTCCCATACATATTGACCTTGGAACAATACTTTCATGTTCGAGGACCACATCTCATAATTCTTTCTTGTAAAGGTGAGAGGTTGCAGATCTGAGGTAGAAGCCATACTTTACTTTTCAACAAAGTTTATAATCTAATAGACTTGTTCTGATAAAACTTGCTCTTGATCAAACTTTCTTTTGGTCAACCTACTCTAATACAAGATCTAGGGTCCACTGCACAACGATCAAAACTTAGATCAAGGAAATTGGGTGCAGCACAATGACAAAATATTGCATGCCACAAGCTTCGTCTCTGAACTCTAAGGACTTGTCGTGCAATTTATAGACAACATAAAATGTTGTGTGCTGTAATATAAAACGCTTTAAAGAACAATTTATAATTGCGGAATGACTAATTGTTATGCTTAGCAGATAAACTCAGAAATACAAATTACTTGATATTAATAAACTTCGGTGCATTGCGTGCAGTTATAGAATACAATACTTAGATGAGTTTTGGCTCCAATGGCTTCTTCTACTGATTTTTCAGACACAAAGCTTGTGTTTAGACTTCTTCAACTCCTCAATTATTGCCTCTGATGTTCTCTCTACCTCTCTTTTCTTCTTTGCATCATCATGCATCCTCGACTAACTAAACGAATCAAACTTATATGGACTTCGACTGAGACTTCCTACAGAAGCTAAGATTGACTCAACATTAAAGACTACCATTTAGTCGACTGACACTTCAACTACTTAATTGAACTCTTCAACTACTTAATTGAACTCGAGAATGATAAAGATCGGCTCCATTTATACCTTTACTGCTTACCGACTAACTTTGAGTAAATGTGTGACTTTGCAATTACAGATTATTTTACTGACAAGATCTCACAAACTTGTAATTACTATTTCCAACAAATGATATAGTATCATTATTATGACATGAAAGACTATAATTTTTGGCCAACCTTTTAGTTTGCATAGACTTTTAACTTAAATTTATTTTTGTGAAAATCAATCAATTTTATTTTAAAAGTTATTTATCAAAATAAATCAATTTTTTGAAGAGTCATCTATCAAAATCTAGCCCATATCACCAATCACCAATGGGATCGTGTTGTTCAGTGGTGAAAGAACTAACATGGGAAGCCAAAACCCACCAAGGTTCGATTCAACTTATTGGGGTTGGAGGATTTTGAGGGAAAATTGCATCATAACCAATAGTGCCACATGTTTTGGTAATATATTTTGTGAAATTTTATTTTAAAAGTTATTTATCAAAGTAAATCAATTTTATTTTAAAAGTTATTTATCAAAATAAATCAATTTTTTGAAGAGTCATTTATCAAAATCTAGCCCATATCACCAAGCACCAATGGGATCGTGTTGTTCAGTGGTGAAAGCACTAACATGGGAAGCCAAAACCCACCAAGGTTCGATTCCCCTTATTGGGGTTGGAGGATTTTGAGGGAAAATTGCATCATAACCAGTAGTGCCAAATGTTTTGGTAATATATTTTGTGAAACTTCACGTGCATGGTATTTTAGTTCATGCATGGTATAAAAAACAAACAGTCATCATCGAATTTTTATTTGACAGGCAAAATGAAATTCCAGGCCTGGTACTCTATATACCCGAGCAAGGGATCGTACGGGGTGCCTCCTCATGGGATTTGACAGGCGGATGGGGACTAAACCAGACACCTTACCACATGCGTCCCAAATTTGACCGAGCTACATTCTCTTTTACCAATACTTGCTCACTTGTTGCTCCTAGTTGCACACCACTTATTAAAAAGACTAGCCCGACATCTGTGTTGCTTCTGATTTTATTATCTCTAAATGCTTATACCTATTGAGAATAGGCACAATTAATCACCTTTTAATCTAAAATTCTAATCTGATGGCTAACAATTGAAAATGCTGGCATATTCTTAATCGTCCTCCGAAATCAATGAATGAGATTTACTCTTCATAACTTCCTTGTATTTTTGAATCCATCCGTTAGCCTGTTTACTTTTTAACATTTACCTAATCATATTAAGAAATTATTGTAACACTATATGATGGCCACGTTTAAATGATTAGCCTTTGGGATTACCACATTTGAATTTCCTCAGCTATATACTGGTTTGAAATGACCAAACATGGTGTCAGCCTTTCAATCATTTAAATATATATTTTTTGTTGTTATTCAATAAGTACGTGTATCCGCGATGTGAAGAGTCCCAGTCTCCACGTAGCCGTTTCAATTAACCAGAGGTGGGCTTGGGTGGGTGCAGATGTGAAGAGTCCCAGTCTCCACGTAGCCGTTTCAATTAGAGGTTGCAGATTACGTTTATTTATTTGTTTATTTAGAGGCATAGCAAGCCGAATGCTTAGTCCAAGTTTTCCAGAATGGCCATTAAAATCTATGGCCTATGCCTTTGTTTACATTAACTGTTCTGGTCATAAATAATTTTAACAACATCAAGCAGAAAACCCCACGAATTGGCAAATGGAGAACAACTAAGTAAGAACTTCAAGATTTAGTTTCAATTAACCAGGCGTGGGCTTGGGTGGGTGCATGTGTCTGGGATGTCAAGCGTCCCACGATCCGCGTAGCCACATCACTTATGCTTTAACCTTGCATGTTAGAGCTGAGGCGTTTTTAAGTTTTAAATTGTTTGAGCTTTAAAATAGTAAAGAGCAAATCAGGGATGAAAATTAATCAAAACTAGTTCATGAAGATTAATAAACATATTTATTTTAGAAACCCAATTTTATCATAAACCCTAATGTTTGTAAATGATATAAGCCTATCGGCGTTTATCAGCCACATAATTATGTGGCTGTGCTAGTGGTACTTCAACTGAAAATTTACCTGCAAATGTCTAGCGGTAGCCACTGAAAAACTATTGTAAGAGGAGTTTACAAAAAGAATAGGAACCCATCCTGCCACTTTAGTATTTATTACAGGCTGCTTCTTGCTTACCTGTAACATAAAATTCCAATCAGGTGGGATGGTCGCACAATCTCAAGAGACAATTAATCATGTTGGCCCTGCAGCTGAATTACAAAAAACAGAAGCAATGAAATAGACCCAACTGAATACAAGGAAAGTATTTTTTTTCAATGTTCACTATATACTTACATAGAACCACTCCCCTTGTTCATCTAAAATTTCGACTTCCTCCTCGACTATTAAGTTCAGCTGCAACACCAACCTGCAAAATTAGAGTGCTTTATTGCATACTTCCTTTCTAAAACTACCCCGACAGTTTCCAGTTGTTCAATCTTGTCTTTACCTCACCATCATAACGAGCGGGGAAATCACATAACGCCTGAACAAACCATTGATTTTCAGTACGATCCTCTTCTTCTTCCACATCATGTGACACAAAATCCTCCTCCACATAGCCAGCCATTGGATTTTCATATAATTCCAATATTGGCATCATTGTCGACTCATAGCTTGGCGGTCCATCCCATGAGAGCTGACAATGGGCCGATTTTAAGACTGGATTTCAAAATAGCGTAGACAGGATTCTGTACAAATAAAGAGAAAATGTGCTTACATGACAGTCCTGCTGTTGATCTTTGAATGATGAAACTCCTGAAAGGTTACTTAGTCCACCGACAGTTCCAGTTACGATCTTATCCCCCTGTTCAATCGTAGCAGTCATCCATAATTATTAGTTTTTAAGTTCAATACTCATAATTATTAGTTTTTAAGTTCAATACTCTTTAAGGGAAGTATTATGATTAGCAAATCTACGTGTGCAGCAAATACCATTTTGAAAAGTCAGTATTCAAGGCATTACTGTTTAGATTGAAAAATTGTAAGGAAAGTGGTCACCTATTGAGCGAGAGGCCATGGATTTGATAAGCCCCCATTTCCAGATATTCTTCTCTTTCTTATTGGTCTTATCCACAGCCTATGTTGTAAGGCCAAAGGGTTGGTTGAGTTTTCCAACAACTATTCAATGCTCAACATTTTTTTCTAAGTCCCATCTCACTCAATATAAGGATCAACATCATTTTATATAAAAATTTAGAATTTTCATGTGCTTTTCATTTCCATATATTCTTCTTTCTCTTACTGGTCTTATCCACAACTTATGTTGTAAGGCCAAGGTGTTAGCTGAGGTTACTTTTTATTTCTCTATATTCTTCTTTTTCATTTCCATATATTCTTCTTTCTCTTACTGGTCTTATCCACAACTTATGTTGTAAGGCCAAGGTGTTAGCTGAGGTTACTTTTTATTTCTCTATATTCTTCTTTTTCTTATTGGTTTTTTTTATTCACAATTTATGTTGTAAAGTTATGGGTAATACAAAAGGTTTTTAACCAATAACTTCACATAATATAGTAGTTTAATAATACACTCTACTCACAATTCTACATCTAAAAAACTTTCATTAAAATTAACAAATGATTAATTTTTCTAAGAATACTTGTATTCTATTATCTTACTCACAACCTATTTTATAAGGTTAAGGAATTAATTAATATTTCTAACAACTATTCAATGGGTAACAAAAGATTTGTTTTACTAAGAATACTTGCGTCTTGAAGTTCAACATCTTTTTATGTAAACTTTCTTAATTTTTTTTTTAAATGTTTGTCATTACCACATATTTTTCTTTTTCTTATTAGTCTTATCCATATTCTAAGGTAAACGAGTTAGTTGAGGTTTCCAACAACTAATCAATAGAAAAGAAAAGATTGTTTTCTTTATGAATAATTACATGTATGTCAAAGTTTAGCATCATTTTATGTTAAATTTTCCTAATTTTTGTACGTGCTTTTCTCATTTTTAAATTGATTGAGATTTCGAAAAAGTCCAATATAATTCAAAACAGGGTAACACGGGTGACAATGTGAGCTTTTCATTATAGAATCTAATAATCTATCCATATTGGATATTCCAATAAGTCTTTCGGTTGGAAATCTATTCATATTGCATATTTCAATAAGCCTTTCGGTTGGCTATTCAGGGCTATAGCATTTTACTTTTGCTCAAGGTAAAAAAAATTAGTATGCTCAAAATATAATATTGATGTAGTTTAAATGTTTTATATTTTTTAATTTGTATTTTTAAATATATAAAATAGATTTAAAGTCTTTAAAAAATTTAAGGCATTTAAAGTATATAGTTTTAACTTTATGTTGTATGAGTTTTGGAAGTTTGGGAATATTGGGAATGTGGATATGAGTGTCCGAACGAGTAAAAGTTTCCCTCAAATTTATAGAAAACGTGAATTTGGGAGAGGCAATAATATATATTAAAAAAACATAAAAAAACATTTTAAATTACAATGATACTTTACATTACAATGTATAAAGATATTGATACATTTAAAATCTTATTTCAATAAAATTGAAGGTCAATAGAGGACAATGTTTCTCCTATTGCAACAACTACAATATTATTTGTGCTAATAATCATATGAATATATTTAACACAATACAGAAACTTTAATATCCCTAAATATTCCATTAGAAAATAAGAAACAAAATTGAAAATACATATATACAATTTTAACATCTTTTTAAAATTAAACTTTAATACAGTATGAAAATACAATGTGTTTGATAACTAGCAGCCACCAAGCGACTTTTGAGAGGAAGGCTTCACTGCCGCTACTGAGGAACAACAAGCTCGCGACACAGGGAATTCACAATCAGAAGAGTTTCCCACCTGCTACATAGAGAAGGAGATTCTGGAAGAGTTGCTTTCTCAAAAAGTTGTACCCGTAGCTGGACACACCTTAGACAAAGGCATGGAGAAAGGCCAGATTGAGGAAGTAGGTATGGAGTAGAAAAGGAAGGAAGCACCAAGTGAGGCTGAGGAGAACAAACTAGGAGGCACGATGAAGGAGGGTGGCATGGTCCTCACGCCACCTCTCATCTCATTCATGCAGGAGGGGTGTGTCCCACCACATTTTTTTCACCCGGAGAACCTTTTCCAACGTGCCACCAGGGTGAATATGCCCAACTTGTGTGAAACCTTTCGTGATGCAGCTCGGGAAGGAGCTTAGGATAATGACGTCGACATGGCCACCTTTGAGGCCACCTGGTAATTGCAATGGTTGTGTTTTTGGTTTCAGTCTTGTTGCTTAGGGATTTGTTTATGCTTCTAGTTGTATTTTGTCAAACTATACTCACAGTTCAGACCACGAAACACCATCAATCTTGGTTTCCTATGGGTAGGAAAGATGGCAAACCACCTATTTTGGACAAGGAAAAAAATGGTTGCGAGTTGTTCTGGTTTCCTCTAAATCGGTGAAACAACTGGAAACCTATGCATAGGTGTATTTTTTGCCACTTAATATAGCAGGAACCACCTCTTTTTTACTTAAAAAAAAATAAATAAAAAATACAATAAACTTAAAAAATATATATATAAATACAATAAAAATCAATGATATCTACAGAGTATTAAAAGTTTTTCATATCCACAACTATAAAGTAAGTATTATTAAGTTTCTTTACTTAACTAATTTTTGAAATAATATTTACCTTTTAGTCTTAGTTTTATAGTGATATTTTGAATAAATATAATGAAAATATTTGTAAGAAATTATGTGTTTGTAATAATGGAATAAATATATTTACATTTTAATTTAATATAATTCTAATTTTAAGCTCTTTGTTTAGGAAACCTGTTCCCAAGCTCTCATTTCTTTGATGTTGAAGCTCCCCAAAAGTTCCCAAGTTCCCAAAAAAATTCCCAACCAATTGGAGACGTTCCCAACTAATTCCCTAATTCCCAAGATCCCTGAACTTTGGAAACTAGTGTTCCTGTGCAACTATGTTTTAACCAGTAAAATCTAAAATTTTCTAAATTTCTTATAAAATTTTTGATAAAATTAGTAAAAAAATTATTTAAAAAAAAAAAAAAAACATTTAAACCACTAGAAACCATTAAGCCTTTTTGAACCCTAATTTAGTCAATTTTTTCAATTGTTTGTTATTAAGAATTTCATTTGCTTGCCACTGGACCATATCGATGTTAAAATCTTGTAAACAACCTATTACAAGTGGATTATCGATGTGTTACACTGACCTAAGGTAAAGTGAGTTTCTGTGGCTGAGAAAGTTGTCATCTTAACATCATCTTAGATGTAACAGTTCACATTATTTCTGTCCAATAAATTTTTTCTTAAACTTAATAGTTCACATCATTTCTCACAAATAATCTTTTACCCATATATAACAACAAATAATCTTTTACTATTTATATATATTTTTAATGGGTAATAAGCACCCCACTATAAAACATTTCACATTATTCCACATAATCTTTTATGCTATTTATAATCTTCTTTGACTTGTAATAAGCACCTCACTATAAAACAATTGATGACTTTTATAATCTTCTTTGACTGGTAATAAGCACCTCACTATAAAACATTTGATGTTTCTTATAAAACAATTGATGACTTTTATAATCTTCTTTCACCGGTAATAAGCACCTCACTATAAAACATTTGATGCTTCCTATATTAGATTATGTACCATTATATCTAAAATTATTTTAAATCCAAAGGTGTGTATTGCTAAACTCATTAACAACATTTCAGAGGTAACAGTTCACATCATTTCTAACAGATAATCTTTTACCCAGATATAACACCATTTCATATATAATAATTTACATCATTTTTGATAAATAATCTTTTTACTCAAATATAATAAGCATCCATCCTAACATAATAATAGGATGTTTTGTATGTTAAAGTATACACTATCATATGTAAAGTTATTTTAGATCTAAGAAAAAAATGAGAAAACTGAACCCATTAACATCATTTCAAATATACAGTAAACATCATTTCTAACCAATAATTATGTCCTTTGAAATCCTTTAGACTTGTACTTCCCAACGAAAGGCCTTACTATCAGCTTTGGGTGCTGTCAACCCTTCGGATACTTGGTCGATCACATTCAACTTAGATAAGGCAAAGCTTCGCCTTCCCCCATTTGTTGCATTTCAGATCCTAGTTACCATTAATAACCTCATAGTTACTAGTTTATCATCGATGAAGGTGCCTCCATGTGCGTCATGTCCATGACTGCATGACTATATGAAAGAAGTTAGAGTTTATTAATCTTAATAGTATAAGAGAAAATAATTTTTAATTGAATAATAAATAATATTAACTCAATAATTCCCCGGATGGGGTGTCACACGGAGCATCGTGGCAGGAATCGGTTGTGGGTATAGGAGGCCGTGGTATGGAGACACATGCCGGGCATGTGCAACAGGCTGCCACCCCACCTGGTATTTAACTACGTTAACTCTGATATGATTCGCATTTACGTCGAACTCCTTTCCCTGCAGTTCTGAATGTGTTGTGGTATTATGGCGATTGTTAATTCAATTCTGCTGTTAGTCGGGCTCATTCTCTCGGAGCCGAATTGTCACCCTGCTCTCATCCTCTGGTGCGCGCGAGAGCTCATCCCCCCCCGCTACTCTTCGACCCTCGCTCCACCTGCGCTTAGCACAGACTGCCCCATGACGCG
>JZKD02S1676019.1:222279-236516 GCA_000966675.3 Picea glauca
TATATATATATATATATATATATATATGTGACATTTTAGATTTTTTTTTTGGTAATTAGTGGAATCGATAACTTAAAAAAACAAAATTAATTTAATCCCTTTTACACTTAGTAGCTATAATTTTAATATTTAAAATTTCAACTATAAAATACATTCTCAATATAATTTAATCTCTTTTACACCTATTACCTATAACCTCTAATTTTTGAAGTAGTAGTGTGAACATTCTAGGTTTTGGTAATTTTGAGAGGATCTTTTTTGTTTAATTTTGCTTGAAGAAATTGTTGGATCTTCAAATTTGAGTGGTTAAGTCTATATAAGTGGAATGGCCCAAGGATTTTTTAGTGGAAAAATCCATTTATGGATTTTAGAATACAATTTAAACAATAGAAAATTTTGATTTCATCCAGTTTTATGTCACTGGATTCAATTCAGACAACAACAATAGAAAACTGTGATTTCATTTAAATATGTGTCATTGGATTCAGGCAAAAAGGGACAAAACCTAGAATAGTTAGACAATGCCTTATTTAAAGTTTCAACATCTTTTTCTCATCCATAAAGTGTTTTGCCAGTAAACTTATGTATATAGCTTAATGTTTTTTCATTCATTTTTGGCTCTCCCCTCCTAAGCTAACTCTTATTTAATAAAATTTTATGAGAAGAAAGAATGATGACAACCCTATGGAGAAAAGGGTTTGGTGCTGGAAGCATATTTGATACTCAGAATGTCCATGGAAAACAATAATTTTCCTTTAATTAGCTTTATTTAATAAAAAAATTGCGTGAAAGCCTTTGTGGATCATTTATTTGTTACATGCCATTTCTTAGTTTCTATTTGAAAATATGTGTTTATGTTAGTTAATGGTGTAACCTCATGGGATAAAACTACTCTACTTATTGTTTTAACACTTGATAATGATATATCTATAACAAGCCATAAAGCCTTGTTATGTTAGTTAATGGTGCAACCTCATGGGATAAAACGACTCTACTTATTGTTTTAACACTTGATAATGATACGTCTATAACAAGCCATAAAGCTTTGCCATGTTTTGGGCTTTAAGGGATATGGTTAGCTAGAAATAAGGTGATATTTAAAGGTCAAGACTTATCAATTAGTTAGGTTATACAAAGCATCAAATTGTCAAAGTGTCGTATTGAGAGTGATGGAAGGAGCCAAAATAAAAGGCAATAAGAATTTTAACTTAATAGAACATGTCATAGGTTTTTCCTTCCCTTAGATTTTTTTATGATGGGCTTGTGAAGGTAGGCTTGGTATGTGTGGAGTTTTTTTTTCCAGTAGAAAATTTCTCAAATATATTTAAAATATATGTTGTTCTCAAGAGAGAGTACATAAGTTCAATATACATTGCCCAAAAGTGGCTTACAACAATGGATAACATCCATCTTCAAGAGCCTTACTATGATTCACTACAAAATCTCAAAGGGGTACAATGATATTCTACTTTTTCCTCTATCCCTATGTAAACAGTGCAAAATATGAGATGCTTTGGACAATCCAAAAAAGAACTAATGATGAAATAACAAAAAGATCCATAAGTAATCAACATTAGTCATAAGATAAAAAAGAAGTCCCCAGGGACTGGCACTATTATAAATATAGATGCATTGTAAGTGGGGGGGCCTCCTGGTCATCCTGCCATTTGTTGAAGTGTATTCTCCCTTCCGGGACCTGAAGGGCCTTTTTTGAGAGTGTATTTGCATCCACATTCTCTTCCCTATAAATATGATCAAATTTGATATCTTTGAGGAGTGTAATACAGATCCTTACCTTCTCTATCCAACCCAAGAGTGATGAAACATGAAGATTACATTTTGGTTTAACTAATACACCACTATATTTGAATCCCCTAATACTTGAAGTTGATCAATACCAAGTTTGTGTGCTAAAGATAAGCTTGCCCATACTCCAAGAATTTTTTCACTGGTATTTGAACCCATCCCACAATTTAAGGTCCACCTATAGATAGTATTCCCCCCAGTCCTAATGATACCCCCAGCTCCACAAAGAGATTCATTGTTCTATGATGCTCCATCAAACCAACATATGTTTTTCATAGTTAAATCATGAGGTTTTTTTTTTTTCTCTTTAGATAATGAAAAATAGAAACATCCAATAAGCCTTAGATCTGGTACACAACACCTTCTACAGAGGGAATTTGGGATTCAAATAAGCACTTGTTCCTAGCCAACCAAAAAAAACAGTAAGTCAATGCAAGAAGAGTCCTCCGGGATTTCTCCACCAATAGCCAAGCTTCAAAACAATGTAATAAAGATCTACCTCCCCATATGGTATTAAAATTGTAAACAAAAGATAAAGCAGACCAAACAGATTGAGAGAAGGTACAAGTAATAAACAAATGAGTAATTGTCTCCACATCACTGAAACATAAGTAACAAATATTCGGACCTACCCATCCTCTCTTTCTAAGATTTTCCCATATAAGAACCTTATTATCCAGTGCCATCCATAGAAAAGGTTTTAACTTGTGTGCCAAATCCCAGGTCTTCGCCAATCTGTGATAGGATTCAACCAATATTCCTTTGCGAGAGCATTGTAAACATTTTTTACAATGATAAATCCCGAAAGATAAATCAAGGAATCTTCTCTAGTATGAAGTTTTATCCTTGAATGAATGAGAGCCTTACAGTAAGCAATCCTTTCAAATGCCATATTTACAGTGATCTCTAATTCTTCAACAATACTGGCCAACGCAAACTCTATTCCACGATAGAGAAAAGGCGGTCATCTGCGGGGTTTTCTGGTCTGTCTCGGACAAAGAATGCCAAATGTTAGCAGCTGCAACAATTATCGTCGGTACTGAATCCGTCCCACGACATAAAAAAGGCATTCATCTGCAGCATTTCTTCCAAAAATACACGACCAACGTATCCAACATTTACATATTTGATTTTATTTTTATCCATGGTTTGTGCATCCATTTCCAGTGGTTTTCTAGTCTAGATAGTGGTCACAACAATACTCGTTGACACAAACTATGTCCCATGACAAAGAATGCGGTCATCTGCGGGACAAACAAATCCAAATGTTAATGGCTGCAACAATACTTGTTGGCACTGACTCCATCCCATTGCAGAAGGAAGGCTGTCATATGCAGAATTTCTTCCACAAATAAGCGGCTAGAATGGAACGACAACTTGAATGTACAAGTTTAAATTTCCAAAGGAGTCCATTCTCATGCTCACGAGTAAGTTCAAACAATCATTTTTTGTATATTCATTGAGTTTCAATCTAATGCAATAATATAAGTGTGGAGTTATGTTTTCTGTTATACCTGGTTCATAATTATTTGTTATTTAATTATATATTAACATTATTTTTGTTACGTTGAAAGATGTTCTATATAATCCAATATATGATAGATGTTATATATAAGAAAAAAATATTCATACTCTTGTTACTCATGTTATATTATATGAATGTAAAGTTTGGGGATGTTGGTATATCTTGATAATCTTGGAGAAAGAACATATCCAAAATAATTTTATAACTTATAATCTCGAAATAAAAGGAAATACACCCTATCCTATCCTCCTCATAGAAGCAGTTTTTCCCCCATTGAGTGTGCAATGATGGTTAGGTACTTAATGTACAAGAACAATATCAACAACATGGACGACAAGAAACTCCCCAAAATCGCTTCAAATTCCGGCCAAAACCACCAATGCATGTAGTGAGGATGGCATCAATATACCAAGTCTTAACTAAATCATAGGGAAATACATTAAAATATCATTATACAGAATATCAATAATATTAAATATATCATTACATCTAAATTTAAAAAAGAAAAAACTATAGTGTAATAAAGGAAAGAAAACAAACTGAGAAAAATATTTAGAAGAACTATTCAAGTTATATTTTTCTAAATATAAATGTTGTATTTGTACCAAATGTCAATGTTATATTATCCATCCTTTCCATGGAATTGTATTCCACAGTTTTCTAATTATATGGTTCACATGGTCAATTATAATGAGAAGTTACGAATGTCACAATTTCTTGGTTGCTTCTATCAAGATGCACACATTATTCAGTGCACCTTCAAGTGACTTGGATTGTTGGATGACCATGGAAATTATGTAAAATGAAATGGAGAAAAATTATTCGAGAAGACTATTAAAGATAGTTTTTTGGATTGCAAAACTATTAGTTGGTTCCTATTGTTCTTGCAACATATATTTTAACATTCTTCTCATCCAAACTGCCTGACAAGTTGTGCTTGTAGTTGTGACATACTTTGCTTCTGTTGAAGAAAGTAGTCACTATGGGATGCTTACTTGATGTACATGATACTATACCTGTTCCAAAATTAAATGTGTACCCATAGGTACTTTTCCTGTCATATTTGTTGCCTCCATAATCATTGTCAGTGTATCCAATAATTATGAAATCTTCTGAAGTACAATATCTAATGTCAATATTTTCTTCCATTTACATATCTCAAAATTCTTTTTCCTTCCTTCCAATGTGATTCTTTTGGAGTTTCCTTGAACCTTGAAATTATGATCACTCCATACATTATATTAGGTCTTGTTGTTAGATACATAAGACTGCCTACCATTCTTTCAAACAGTGTGGGATCCACCTTCAACCCTTTATCTTCCTTTCTTAACTTCAATCATGTTATGACAGGTGTTGGGGATGCTTTGGAATTTATCATATTGAATGTTTTCAAAATTTCATGCATATACTTAGATTGTGAGATAAATATACCAATTTTCGACTGATGAACTTCAATACCCAAAAAATATCTCATAAGTCCTAAATCAATCATTTCAAATGCATCCTTCATGACTAACTTAAATTCTTCTATGCCAAAACCACCTGTAAAATTCAAATCATCTACATATAAGCAAACAATTAAAATGTTACCTTGTTTTTTTTTTGATGTACAATGTTGGCTCACATTCACTTCTTTGAAATCGATTTTTTGTGAGGTAAGAATCTATGCGACTGTACCAAGCTCTGGGCATTTTCTTTAATCCAACAATGTTTTCTTCAATCTGTACACCTTGTCTTCTTGTCTTGGAACGTCATATCCTTGTGGTTGTTCCACATACACTTATTCTTCTAAATGTCCATTCAAAAATGTTGATTTTACATCCGTTTGATAAATTGACCATTTGTTCTACGCGAAAATGCTAACACAATTCTGACTGTGTCCATGCATGCAATAGGAGCAAATGTTTCATTGAAATCAATTCTAGGTTTATGTGTAAGCCCTCTTGCAACTAGCCTCGTCTTGTGCTTTAGCACATTTCCTTCCGCATCTTGCTTGGTTTTATAAATCCACTTGACACTTATCACATCCTTGTCTTCAGGTGTTGAAATATTGTAACCTTGAAGAATATTCTAATTATATTTGACTTATTATCTTATTGTAACATCCCGCTCTGGCACACCGAGAAAACTTATTCTTTGAGGACACTTGCTCACAAGTGATCTAGACTTTTATGATATTAAAACTTTTGTCCTTGATTATGAGACGTTATGATAGATGACATGATGTTTTTCTGCATTGACTTAGGCAGGTGTTATTGACTCGGTTTTCCTAAGTGTGCAGGGTTTTTGATCTTGAGGATGGAGAGGCATCGATGGAAACCCCTTGGACTCTGGATTGAGTTAGGGAGTGTGCTATTTGGGTTGATTTATTTACAGTGCTATTACATTTGATTTGATGATATGATGTGGACATGTTCTGACATGATTGTTGATGATGCAGGCTGACGATAGCTTGTCGACTAGACTCACATATGGAATAAAGGGGCCACACACGATTTCTAGAGAGGTTGAGGGAGAGGTGTCAACAACATCCCCGCCACAACCTACTAGCACTCTCGTCGTGGCTTGAATTGTAGGTTAACGATTACCTAGTTCGAGAGGATCCACGATGCTGTGAGGGAAGACTGCGACAGTCACTCATGATGATTCTAAGGGGCGCGCAATAAGGCGGGGGCCTTATTCCTTAGAAGCCCTTAGTCTCCCACAAGTTCACTTGACGGAGTGTTGACTCCATGGGTTATTGATGTCTACCAATAATTCAAGTTTGCGAGTGGCGCCCTTGGAGCACGTGGTGCATCCTGAAGGGCACGTCACGGAAAAGAAACGAACGAGGTGAGTGGCACCATTGGAGCACGTGGTGCATCCTGAAGGGCACGTCGCATTGATGTTGATGAAGGAACAAACCTAGATGGCCGTAAGACTTTTTACACATTAAAAAATTCTTAAACAACTTCCCTAAATAATTTTCACCCCATTTGGAATCTAAATCTAAGTCTAAAACTTCTCTAGGGTAAAAAAAAAATTAACCTTAAGAAAAAGACCCTATTAAAATAAAAATAAAACTTTAAACTAAAACCCACTTAAGTAATAGTTTAGTCTTCATAAAATTCTTGGGGTAAATGAAGAGGGTAATAATTTAATTAAAACTAGTGGATTTAAAAATTGCAAAGAAGAAATTAATTCTTAACTTGTGAAAGTATAAAAAGATATTAAATTAATAATAAAAGGAAAAGATTAAATAGCACAACTGGCATTTTGGATTTATTATTAAGGGGAAAGAAGAGAAAAATAAAAATTAGGAAACTAAGAATTGGAGGAGACATAACAAAGGAAGGAAGGGAACTTATGGTAAAAAGTGAGGTCAACATAGAAAAGAATCTGCAATAAAGAACCTTCTAAATTGAGGAAAATTAGCAACATCATTTAAGGAAATGTATTTAAAAGATATAAGGGAATCTAGGAACACCTAGGAGTAAATTTAGGAGCAACTCTAGGTGGGTGAGGGAAATGAGACAATTAATAAATTTAAAGAAAATAATTGTTGGAGGAAAGAGGGGGATGGACGACACTTGTGCGAAGGAGAATATTTAAAATATTTTTATTAAAACTTAATTTAAATGTGATTTAGGGAAAGTTGGAGGTTCTAAAAACTCTATAAAAGAAAGGGAAGATGAGGAAGAAGGGGATCGATTGTTAGCATAACGTTATGCTGTCGGATTTGTGACTTGATTGATTACTTGTGGAAAGTTGGGATTTCTCAGCTCGGATAGGAGTGGTAGCTCAGCCTTGCGAGGTGAGATGGGAGCTAGACATACCATTTGGATAGTGTGTGGCCCATTTGCAGCTCGGGGGGATAAGGGGGAAGTAGAGTACCCATAGAATTGGCTGGGAGGTACTGGTGAGGTCTTGACGATCGGCAAGCGCGAGTGGAACGGAGCGTGGATGTCATACGAGGCGGGAAAAAAGGAAACAATATGATTTTTATTTAGTAGGATAGAATGAATCATGACTTATGATGGGATCAAAATATCGGTTGTAAATGGATTGAATGGCGGTCATTATTTAATTACTTGACATCCTTATAAATTGTGTGCTTGAAATGGAAATTATAGATGTGATAAAAATAAAGGAAGACATGGTTTTTACTGGATGTATATTTATTTTCTCTTGGTCTGTAACTTTTTATTTATTTTATTGAAAGTCCATCAAGCGATCCTTGTCTGTGTTATTTTCTGGGTTGGGGTTTTACTTCCCTTCGGGTAAAATAAGGAGAACGATTAAGTTCCTTTACCTCTGCTTCCCTTGCAAATATAATTATCAATTATTGGCTACAATAACCCTTCCTTGCGATCTGGGACTGTATTGTCCTTGCCTAACTTTAGGAAAACTTTAGACTTGGGTCGCCTTTAATTGATGGAGAAAACCCATCCAGTTTTCTTTACCTTTTTCTCTCTAATGTTTTTAAAGAATTCCTTGAACTCACATTAGAATGCAACCCTGTGTAAACCCTGTTTTAATTGAGCGCTTCTGAAATCCTAAGGTAGCGACCCTAGGAACAGGAGTCAAAATGTTAAAAACTGGTTTAGTTTTCGAGTTTCTTGTCTTCATTTAAGGTTGTGTAGCCATTCATGTAGCGTGTCTTCTCTCCATCAGTTGTTTTCCCCTTACGTTGCGAGGTAACATCTCCTTCGGTATGGATGGACAACAAGTCACTGATTCTCGTGTTGTTGTCACCCGTAACGCCAGCTTCTTTTGTTGTTTTTGCTCTGTGTATTTCTGAGTTGATGGAATGCGCGCATGTGTCGCTCCAAGGGTTGAGACTCGATGTTGTGCATGTCGACCCACTTCTCTCTGAATTTTTTTTTATTCTCTGAGCACGTGAAATGATCAGACCCATGCCATCGTGAGTGATTTGAAAAGCCACAAACCTTCTCTACAATCATTACTCGTAATTTGAAAGAGGTCGAGTCTCCAGTAAGTGCGATTGGCAGTTCCACCCTCCTTTTTTTAATTGGCGATTGTATTTTGAATGAATAGCGATCCTTTGTCTCTGGTAAGTCTGTGATATTCATTTTTGGCATTCGGCAATGTTGATCCTCAATGATTCTGTGGGAGTTCCTGCAAACGGATTTCGAATCCGACCTCACCCACTGGTGCATTCAGTGATTGTGTCGTTGTCTGAATGGTTTCTTTTCATATGGTCTAGTTATCCCCCCTCCTGTTGCGAAGGTAGATTTGTTTTCCTGGCGCCTTGGAAGAATTTCATTCTGGCAATAAAACAAAAAAAATCTTGTGGGGAACACTATGCGTCTTACCTGGGAGGATTGTCAAACCCCTTTTAGGCATAAAACTTAGCGAATGAGTGACCTTTAACGCCCATATTGCCTTAAGGTTGTTATTGGGATTGTCGAAATGTTCACATTATAGTTTTTACTCGTTGCCTGAGCCTACTTAAAAGCCCTCGATTTCTCATTTAAACGGTGGCTGAGTTATTGGGTCGACCACGACTTTAGCTTACACTGGTGTTTTCCATAAAGGACTGCACGTGCTTCTTTTGCCTTTAATACTTAACCGGATGTCTGGGTAGGTCGACGTCCTAATCAACTCAGTATCCATCAGCTGGACCTGCGTTGAGACTGTTGTCACTGGTTGACAGCCTTTTGTTTTAAGGTCACCCCTTTCAACATTGCATCGCTTTATTTGGGTGTCAGCGATATTTCCTTTATCAACTTGATTATAAATTATGGTGGCCGGCAATAAAAGACAACATAGAGTCCTTTTTTTATATATTTTTATTTATAGTCATCGTTGTATATATTTTATTACTTGGTTGCCGACTCTTATTCTTTAATGGGAAAAGTGGATTGGCCGCCAATCCTCAAAGCTTTTATTGCTTATGATATGTTAATATAATGAAATGAATGTTAATACAATTGATTTTAGAACGCTTATTCTCAAGCTTTTATTGCTTATGAATTGTTAAAGTAATGAAATTAATGTTAATACAATTGATTATAGAACGCTTATTCTCAATCTTTTATTGCTTATGAATTGTTAAAGTAATGAAATTAATGTTAATACAATTGATTATAGAACGCTTATTCTCAATCTTTTATTTCTTATGAATTGTTAAAGTAATGAAATTAATGTTAATACAATTGATTATAGAACGCTTATTCTCAAGCTTTTATTGCTTATGAATTGTTAAAGTAATGAAATTAATAATTATACTATTGATTATAGAACGCTTATTATCAAAGTTGTTAGGGCTTATGAATGTTAATGGAATGAAATAAAGGTTAATACTAATAATTATAGAATGCTAATTTTTCAATGCGATTATTGGTTGTGGAATGTTAAGGTCATGTAATGTTACGATTAATGCTAGAAATTATAGCAATGCTAATTTGAATACTATCATTGTTCATGGTAATGATAAGGTAGTGTGATGTTTATGTTAATGTTAATATCCATGGTAAGGTTAATGTTAATGTGGTCACCAATTTATGGTAATGATAATGTAACTGTTATAGATAGCATATAAGGGGGAAGGTGATTGTCATTTCAAGTAGTTATGATGATATAAATTGTAAAGTGGTTATTGTTTTATGGCAACGATGTTGAAAGTTTATTATCATTGAAAACAAATAAAAGGTAATTTCTTTAGCAAGTACCATAAGTCATTATGATTTAGTAAATAGGGGTATGCAATTAATTACATGTACTCATTTTAATATTGGGTTGGTAACTCGTCGACTAACGAAAATTAAACGAAATGATTGATTTGTACCTATTGCCAATTGATTCGTAGGTAACACAGAGTCCCATCTAATGGTTGGTTATTAACGATGTCCTTCTGACTTGCGCCTTCCATAGAGGACGTGGTCGTTCTTTAAATATTTTTGTACTTGGTTGTAACCATTATTTGCTTGGTCTGCTTGAGTCGGGCGGGATGTAGACACCTCCATGTTCCTCAGAACAGTCGCTATCCCTGAGACTTTAAATGGTTAAAATCGATGGGAACCTGGGCTTGAGCATTTCTTATGTGTCTTGGAGGTCCTAACCTTTGAAGTATAGGATGGGCAGGTAGTCAATCTTACTTATTGTCGATTGATCATTGTTAAATGCATGCAGTTACTTGATCTGTGTCTTACGTCGTCTTGTTGTGTTCATCATTGTTGTGTCTTGTTAGTCGTCGGGTGGCGACGCAGAGTCGAATGTGTTTGTTTCCCTTGTACACGCATGCACACACTTTAGAAAAAAAAAAATTGCACTTGCTATAAGAGGTTTGTCGTCGTAATGAGGAGGTTCATTACATATGGTATCAGAGTGGGTTCGACTCGCGACTTGGGATTCGCTATGACTTTTGTTGACATGATTTGATTTGATTATACTCTTGTTGATCGAGTTGATTGTGTTCATGCAGGTAATCATGGTTAGAGGATGCCGTGGAGGTAGATAATGGGGTGCTAGGGGAGGAGGCGTGACACCTCCAGTAGCATCCACGCCTAAGGGGTCTAACCACCAGGGAGGCAAGTAGGTTCCCGGATGGGAGTAGATAGCAGTTGGCGACATGGTTGGGATGATGAGATCTTTTCAGCGCATGTCCGAGGCATTGATCAGCCGCTTGGACAGAGATGAGGCCAGGGCACCGACACCCACTGAGGTTCCGCCGCGTGCACCGACCATTACTGGTAGCATTCACCGTGAACTCGAGAAGGTTAAATTTCCTAAGTTCTTTGGTGCCCTGGATGGTGCCGCTGCCGAGGCATGGTTGGAGAATATGGCGATGTGCTTTGCACTTCGCGATTATACTTCCAACATGAAGGTCTGCATGGCAGTCTTTCAACTGAATGGGAGCACTCTTCTATGGTGAAAGACGCTCCTACCACAGTTGAACATGGTCGTCGAAGATGTGCCATGGGAACTATTCAAGGAACGGTTCCGAGAGAGGTACCTTTCAGAGGAATTCATTGAGCGTGAGCTCAATGAGTTCAACGCCTTATGACAGGGAGGTCATACGGTGCTCGTGTACGAGGCATGTTTTATGGAGCTTCTCTGGTATGCTCCACACCTTAGCACTGAGAAGCTTAAGGTCAACAGGTTTGTGTTTGGCCTTAACAGTAGCCTGCGTGCAAAGGTTAGGATCTTGATTCCTTAAACCTTGCACGATTCCATCTAGAAGGCCCTCATAACAGAGGAGGAGCTTATCAGTGGGGGTCTGACCAGGACTCCAGTGAGACCAGCAGGGCAGGGTTCATCTGGAACACCGTAGCATCAGACACCATGGAGACATATGTCGAGATATCGTGGCTTCTAGAGGGGATCCACTTTCACCACACCCCGGCGACCACCTCCTCAGCAGCAGACACCTTATCGGGGACCATAGCACCAGCAACAGCATCACCCATAGCAACAACAGTTTAGGCCTATTCAGCAGAATAGACCAGGGTTCCAGGTCAGTGGGCCATCATCTTCTACTTCGGGTACCAAGACTACTGGGCTGAAGAAGGGGTGTTAGACGTGTGGGGATCCACACTACCAATGCGATTGTCTTGTGCAAGGGACCAGAGTGTCTGGATCAGCCGGACACACTACAATGGGAGATATGGGCAAGGCCCATCGGATTCATGCAGCGGTGAATAACTTCCAAGAAGAGCACCAGTCGATTGTGCTCGAGACAACAGGTACCATCGCTAACCAGACCCTTAATGTTTTGATAGATCCCGGTGCTACTGAGAGTTTCATTTCTAGTGCAGCGCTAAAAAGGATTAAGGTAAAGGAAGTCAACCAGGATGAGTTTAGCTTCGTAGAGATGGCTTCAAGAGCCAAACATAAGGTTGGAGGAAAAGCTATGGGTTGTGCCCTTAACCTGGGAGAGTTTTTCACGAGGGTCAACTTGTATGTCACAATCTTAGGATCTTATGACATCGTGATCGGGATGGATTGGTTGGAATCACATGAGGCGATACTCAACTGTAAGATGAAATGGTTGAGCTTGGTTGATGACGAAGGACAGAGATGTGTGATTGTAGGACAGAACCAGGGAGTCTCCCTGAGGTTCGTCTCTTCCTTACAGTTACGGAAGAGTATGCGCAAGGGGTGCGAGATTTATGCGATCCTTGTGCTAAATGAAAAGGGAGTAGCAGAAGGTCTAGAACACCTTCTGGTGGTGAAGGAGTTTATATATGTATTTCCAGAGGATTTACGTGGGATGCCACCGGAATGGGAATTGGAGTTTACCATAGACCTAAAACCAGGGACCGAACCGATAGCAAGAACTCCATATCAGATGTCGACCCCAAAGTTGCAAGAGTTGAAAATGCAACTGAAGGAGTTGTTGGACCTGGGACTGATACGCCCTAGTGTGTCACCGTGGGGTGCACCTGTTATTTTCATTCGGAAGAAGGATGGATCATGGAGGCTTTGCATTGACTACCATCAACTGAACAAGGCTACAATCAAGAATCAATATCCCTTAGCAAGAATTCATGATCTGTTCGATCAAATGAAGGGTGCGACGGTGTTCTCCAAGATCGATTTGCGATCAGGCCACCACCAGTTGTGTATCAAGGAGGATGAATTCCCTAAGACAACCTTTAATACGAGATTTGGACATTATGAGTTTACGGTTTTGTCGTTTGGGCTGACAAAGTCCCCAGGAGTATTTATGAGTTTGATGAACGGGGTGTTCTGCGAGTATTTGGACAAGTTTGTCCAAGTATTCATTGGCGATATTTTGATCTACTCTCAAACAATGGAGGAACATGATGAGCACTTGTGCTTGGTACTATAGTGTCTGCGAGAGCACAAATTGTATGGGAAGTTGTCCAAATGCTCTTTTTATTAATCGAGGATTCACTACTTAGGGCATGTCATCTTCGGTGAAGGCATCGCCGTGGATCCAGCCAAGGTTGAAGCTATTATGGAATGGCCTACGCCGACAAATGTCACAGAAGTGTGTAGCTCTATGGGTTTAGTAGGATACTATCGACAGTTCATCGAGGTATTTTTGAAGATAGCAAATCCGATCACGGAATTGCAGAAGAAAAACAAGAAGCTTGTTTGGACCAAGAAATGCGCGGAAGCATTTTGGAGGCTTAAAGAGTTGTTGACAATAACGCCAGTACTAAAGGTCCCTGACATGGACGCGGACTTCTTGGTATGCACAGAAACATCCAAGAAAGGCTTAGGCAGAGTCTTGATGCAAGACGGACAAGTAATCGCTTACATTTCGAGGAAACTGAGAAGGCATGAGGAGAACTACACGACGCATGATTTGGAGTTATTAGCCATCGTATATGCCTTGAAGGTTTGGAGACACTACCTTGTTGGATGAAAATTTGAACTAAAGACTGATCATTGTGGACTACAACACCTTTTTATGCAAAGTGACCTGAATGGATGACAACGACGTTGGTCGGAATTTCTTAGCGAGTACGACTTCGATATTACTTACATAAAGGGAACAATGAATCGAGTGGTGGATGCTTTGATTCAGAGGCCACGCATCTTTTCGGTGTTGCCTCTTCAGACGAATCTATGTGAGAATATTCTCACTTTACAGCGTGACGATGACTGGTACAAGGAGGTCGAGGGTTTTATCGGACAAAAAAAAATGATGGTACCACGATATGAGGGATATTCATTTGATAGCGATGACTTATTAAGGTTTAAAATTTGGATTTATGTATCGCCAAACAATGAGTTGCAGATGTTGATCCTGAGCGAGGCTCATAAGGAAGTTTACATAGCTCACCCTAGAGTTATGAATATGAGGGAAGACCTTAAGCCTGTTAAGCCCTAATATTGGCTCATTACCACTTAATTGGGGCATATTAGATTAGTAATGCTATTTTATTTATGTCGGCTTTAGGCCATTAGTTGTGATTTAGATTAGTAATGT
>JZKD02S1676019.1:245076-256172 GCA_000966675.3 Picea glauca
CACACCAATGGTGTAAACCATAGGATGGTTAAGGGCACGCCAGGCCCTAACCGCCTAGCACCTGGGCATATGGGTCATAGGACCGCACGCTTTAAACAAATGGGGCTCCGTCCATATCAAATGATAACATAACACTTGGCGAGAGTTATAACCGTTGGAACCATATTATAAAATGTGCATGCGCCAAACCATAACATATAACCATGGTCACACATATATGAAAGCGCGCGACCAAGGGCTGGGCTAGGCCCGACCCGGTCGCGGCCCAAAACCATACCAACAATCGACTTTATATTGAATCTGAAACATATACATGTCAAGGCATAAGTGGTAGCCCGATTTTTTATTGGAGTTTGTGGAATGTTATGTGGTGGGGAGGTCTGGGGGTCGAACCCCACGGACTCCATACAGTTTAACAAACAACAATGACAACCACTACCAGGGTGCCACGTGGCAACCCCTGATTGGGCCACGTGGCATCCAACCACTTGCTCGAACAATGCCACGTGTTGACTTCCCATTCGACCACCTATCATCCAATAATAAACTACCATGTCACCATAGGTATGGTCGTACGGCTCTGCCACATCAGACTGTACGGACTGTACAGTCAACATCAAAATTTTTGCCTGTTTGACTTAATGAAAAGATCGCTATATCTCTCGCTCCCGATGTCCGTTTGAGATGAAACAAGTTGCATTGGGTTTGCAATGATGAGGCCTATGCTCTCATTCAGTTTCAAGCGATTTCGAGCACTTTGAATTTTTGAGCAAAATTTGATCCCTTGATCAACCGACATAGTTAACTATGTGGCCAGGTGCCTGGAGTGTCAGCAGGTAAAGGCTGAACATAGACACCCAACACGATTACTACAACCACATGCCATTCTGGAATCGAAATGGGAGGTCATTTCGATGGATTTTATTGTTGGATTGCCACTGACGTCAATGAGACATGACTCGATTTTCGTAGTAGTAGACACTCTGATGAAGAGCGCTCACTTTATTCCTGTGCGTACGACGTATTAGGCACCTAACATAGTGAGAGTTTTCATCAGTGAGATTGTGAGGCTGCATGGCATGCCTAAGAGGATTATATCTGATCGAGGATCGATGTTTACTGGATGATTTTGGACAAGTTTCCAAGAGGCCTTGGGAACTCAACTTAACTTTAGTACTTTGTATCACCCAGAGACTGACGGACAGACAGAACGAACGAATGAACCAAACCTTGGAATACATGTTGCGCATGTACATGATGGACCAACAAAAGTATTGGGAGGAATTACTGCCTCTAGTAGAGTTCGCTTACAACAACAGTTACCAGAGCACCATTAAGATGGCGCCTTTTGAGTTTCTTTACGGATGACCGTGTCAGACGCCTTTGAGTTGGAATCGACTTGAGGAGAGAGTCCCGGTGGGACCAAAAGTGATCCAAGAAATGGAAGAACAAATGCAAAAAATAAGACAAAGGATTAAGGAAGCACAAGATCGACAGAAGAGTTATGTCGATGCGCACCGAGTCGACTGTAGTTACGAGGTCGACAATCGAGTCTTCTTGCAGGTTAAACCGCATAAGAGTTCGATCAAGTTTGGAAAGGGAGCTAAACTCTCTCCTAGGTTCGTGGGACCTTTCAACATTGTGGAAAGAAAGGGGCTCGTGGCCTATGGACTAACCTTGCCTAATTCTTTGAGGAGTTTGCACAATGTTTTTCATGTATCTATTTTGAGACATTATATTAGTGATCCTACACATGTGATTGACATTAGTTCCTTCCAGGTATCGGATGAGGGAGCGCTCACAGCTGAGCCATTCCGCATCTTATATCATCGCGTTTGAAAGTTACAACGTCGAATTGTAGATTAGGTCAAGGTCCAGTGGGAAAATTATAGTCCGCACTCGGCAACCTGGGAGGACGCATATGATATGCACCGGCAGTTTCCATTTTTTATTGATAGATAGACTTATGATACAGTGATACATTTATTTTGGCATTTATACTATGAAACTTCAGGATGAGGTTTAGACCAAGAGGAGGTGTATGTAACATCCCTCTCTGGTGCACCGAGAAAACTTATTCTTTGACACTTTCTCACAAGTGATCCAGACTTTTATGATATTAAAACTTTTGTCCTTGATTATGAGACATTATGATAGATGACATGATGTTTTTCTCCATTGACTTAGGTAGGTTCTATTGACTCAGTTTTCCTGAGTGTGCAGGATTTTGGATCTTGAGGATGCAAAGGCATCGATGGAAACCCCTTGGACTCCAAATTAAGTCAAGGAGTGTGCTATTTGGGTTGATTTATTTACAGTGCTATTACATTTGATTTGATGATATGATGTGGACATGTTCTGACATGATTGTTGATGATGCAGGCTGATGATAGTTTGCCGACCAGACTCACATATGGAGTAAAGGAGCCACATACGATTTCCAGAGAGGTTGAGGGAGAGGTGTGGACATCAGCCCTACCACGGCCTACTAGCACTCCCGTTGTGGCTCGAACTGTAGGTTAATGATTACCTAGTTTGAGAGGATCCATGATGTTGTGAGGGAAGACTGCGACAGTCGCTCACAATGATTCTTAGAGGTGCGCAATAAGGCGGGGGCCTTATTCCTTAGAAGCCCTTAGTCTGCCACAAGTTCACCTGACGGAGTGTTGACTCAAGGGGTTATTGATGTCTACCAATCAATCAAGTTAGTGAGTGGCACCCTTGCAGCACGTGGTGCATCCTAAAGGGCGCATCATGAAAAAGAAACACAAGAAGCGAGTGGCACCCTTGGATCACATGGTACATCCAGAAGGGCACGTAGTGCAAAAGAAATGAACGAGGTGAGTGGCACCCTTGGACCATGTGGTGCATCCTGAAGGGCATGTCGCATTGATGTTGATGAAGGAACAAACCTAGATGGCCCTAATACTTTTTACACATTAAGAAATTCTTAAACAACTTCCCTAAATAATTGTCGCCCCATTTAGAATCTAAATCTAAGTCTAAAACTTCTCTAGGGTAAAATTTTGTTTAACCTTAAGAAAAAGACCCTATTAAAATAAAAATAAAAATTTAAACTAAAACCCACTTAATTAATAGTTTAGTCTTCATAAAATTATTGGGGTAAATGAAGAGAGTAAGAATTTAATTAAAACTAGTGGATTTAAAAATTACAAAGAAGAAATTAATTCTTAACTTGTGAAAGTATAAAAAGATATTAAATTAATAATAAAAGGAAAAGATTAAATAGTGCAACTGGCATTTTGGATTTATTAAAAAGGGGAAAGAAGGGAAAAATAAAAATTAGGAAACCGAGAATTTGAGGAAACATAATAAAGGAAGGAAGGGAACTTATGGTAAAAAGTGAGGCCAACATAGAGAGGAATCTGCAATAAAGAACCTTCTAAATTGAGCAAAATTAGCAACATCAATTTAGGGAAAGTATTTAAAACATGTAAGGGAATCTAGGAACACCTAGGAGTAAATTTAGGAGCAACTCTAGGTGGGTGAGGGAAATGAGACAATTAATAAATTTAAAGAAAATAATTGTTGGAGGAAAGAGGGGGTTGGACGACACTTGTGCGAAGGAGAATATTTAAAATATTTTTATTAAAACTTAATTTAAATGTGTTTTAGAGAAAGATGGAGGTTCTAAAAACTCTATAAAAGAAAGGGAAGATGAGGAAGAAGGGGATCAGTTGTTAGCGTAACGTTATGCTACCAGATTTGTGACTTGACTGATTACTTGTGGGGAGTTGGGATTTCTCAGCTCGGATAGGAGTGGTAGCTCAGCCTTGCGAGGCGAGCTGGGAGCTAGACATACCATATGGATAATGTGTGGCCCCTTTGCATCTCGAGGGGATAAGGGGGAAGCAAAGTACCCCTAGAATTGGCTGGGACATACCGGTGAGGTCTCGATGGTCGGCGAGCGGGAGCAACACAGAGAGCGGACGTCATACGAGGCGGGCAAAAAGGGAACGGTATTATTTTTATTTAGTAGGATAAAATGCATCATGAATTATGATGGGATCCAAATATCGGTTGTAAATGGATTGAATGGCGGTCATTATTTAATTACTCGACGTCCTTATAAATTGTGTGCTGGAAATGGAAATTACAGATGTGATAAAAATAAAGCAAGACATGGTTTTTACTGGTTGTATATTTATTTTCTCTTGGTCTATAAATTTTTATTTATTTTATTGAAAGGCCATAAAGTGATCCTTGTCTGTGTTATTTTCTAGGTTGGGGTTTTACTTCCCTTCAATTAAAATAAGGAGAACGATTAAGTTCCTTTACCTTTGCTGCCCTTGCAAATCTAAGTATCAATTCTTGGCTACAATAACCCTTCCTCGCGATCTGGGACTGTATGGTCCTTGCCTAACTTTAGGAAAACTTTAGACTCAGGTAGCCTTTAATTCATGGAGCAAACCCGACCAGTTTTCTTTACCTTTTTATCTCTAACATTTTTAAAGCATTCCTTGAACTCACATTAGAATGCAACCCTGTGTAAACCCGGTTTTAATTGAGCGCTTCTAAAATCCTAAGGTAACAACCCCAGGAACGGGAGTTGAAATGTTCAAAACTGATTCAGTTTTTGAGTTTCTTGTCTTCATTTAAAGTTGCGTAGCCATTCCTGTAGCGTGTCTTCTCTCCATCAGTTGTTTTCCCCTTACGTTGCAAGGTAACATCTCCTTCGGTATGGCTGAACAACCAGTCACTGATTCTCATGATGTTGTCACCCGCAATGCGAGCTTCTTCTGTTGTTTTTGCTCTATGTATTTTTGAGTAGATGGAATGCACGCATACGTTTCCCCAAGGGTTGAGAGTCGAACTTGTTCATATAGATCCACTTCTCTCTGAATTTGTTTTTATTCTCTGAGCACGTGAAATGAGCAGACCCATGCCGTTGTGAGTGATTTGAAAAGCCACAGACCTTCTCTGCAGTCATTACTCGTAATTTGAAAGAGGTCGAGTCTCCATTAAGCACGATTGGCGGTTCCACCCTCCTTTTTTATTGGCGATTGTATTTTGAATGAATGGCGATCCTTTGTCTCTAGTAAGTCTATGATATTCATTTCTGGCATTCGACAATGTTGATCCTCAACGATTCTACGGGAGTTCCTGCAAACGGATTTCGAATCCGACCTCACCCACCAGTGCATTTGATGATTTCGTCACTTTCCAAATGGTTTCTTTTTGTATGGTCTAGTTATCCCCCCTCTCGTTGTGAAGGTAGATTTATTTTCCTGGCGCCTTGGAAAAATTTCATTCTGGAAATAGAACAAAAAAAATCATGTGGGGAACACTGCGCGCCTTACCTGGGAGGATTGTCAAACCCCTTTTAGGCATAAAACTTAGCGACTGAGTGATCTTTAACACCCACATTGCCTTAAGGTTGTTATCGGGATTGTCAGAATGCTCACATTATAGTTTTTACTCGTTGCCTAAGCCTACTTAAAAGCCCTCGATTTTTCATTTAAACAGTGGTTGAGTTATTGGGTCGACCACAACTTTAGCTTACATTGTCGTTTTCCATAAACGACTTCACATGCTGCTTTTTCCTTTAATACTTAACCGGATGTTTGGCTAGGTCGACGTCCCAATCAACTCAGTATCTGTTAGTTGGACCTGCGTTGAGACTGTTGTCACTGGTTGATAGCCTGTTGTTTTTAGGTTTCCCCTTTCAACGTTGCATTGCTTTATTTGTGTGTCAACGAGATTTCCTTTATTAACTTGATTATAAATTATGGTGGCTGGCAATAAAAGACAGCACAAAGTCCTTTTTTATATATTTTTATTTACAGTCATCGTTGTATATATTTTATTACTTGGTTTCCGACTCTTATTCTTTAATGGGCAAAGTGGATTGGCCGCCAATCCTAAAAGATTTTATTTCTTATGATATGTTAATATAATGAAATTAATGTTAATACAATTGATTTTAGAATTCTTATTCTCAAGATTTTATTGCTTATGAATTGTTAAAGTAATGAAATTAATGTTAATACAATTGATTATAGAACGCTTATTCTCAAGCTTTTATTGCTTATGAATTGTTAAAGTAATGGAATTAATGTTAATACAATTGATTATAGAATGCTTATTCTCAAGCTTTTATTGCTTATGAATTTTTAAAGTAATGAAATTAATGATTATACTATTGATTATAGAACGCTTATTCTCAAATTTTTTAGGGCTTATGAATGTTAATGCAATGAAATTAAGGTTAATGCTAATAATTATAGAATGCTAATTTTTCAATGCGATTATTGGTTGTGGAATTTTAACGTAATGTAATGTTACGATTAATGCTAGTAATTATAGTAATGCTAATTTGAATACTATATTTGTTCATGGTAATGATAAGGTAGTGTGATGTTTATGGTAATGCTAATATCCACAGTAAGGTTAATTTTAATGTGGTCACCACTTTATGGTAATGATAATGTAACTGTTATAGATAGCATATAAAGGGGGAAGGTGATTGTCATTTCAGGTGGTTATGATAATATAAATTGTAAAGTGGTTGTTTTTTTATGGGAGCGATGTTGAAAGTTTATTATCATTGAAAACAAATAAAAGGTAATTTCTTGAGCAAGTACCATAAGTCATTATGATTTAGTAAATAGGCGTATGCAATTAATTACATGTACTCATCTTAAGATTGGGTTGGTAACTCGTCGACTTACGGAAATTAAACGAAATGATTGATCTGTACCTATTGCCAACTGAGTCGTAGGTAACGTTGAGTCCCATCTAATGATTGGTTATTAACGACGTCCTTCTGACTTGCGCCTTCCGTAGAGGATGTGGTCGTTCTTTAACTTTTGTTGTACTTGGTTGTAACCATTATTTGCTTGGTTTGCTTGAGTCAGGCGGGATGTAGACAACTCCATGTTCCTCAGAACAGTCACCAGCCCTAAGACCTTAAATGGTTAAAATCAATAGGAACCTGGGCTTGAGCATTGCTTATGTGTCTTGGAGGTCCTAACCTTTGCAGGGTAGGACAGGTGGGTAGTCAGTCTTACTTATTGTCGATTAATCGTCGTTAAATGCATGCAATTACTTGATGTTCTTCTTACATCGTCTTGTTGTGTTCATCGTTGTTGCATCTTGTTAGTCATTGGGTGGCGACGCAGAGTCGAATGTGTTTGTTTCCCTTCTACACGTGTGCACACACTTTAAAAAAAATAAAAAAATTGCACTTGATATAAGAGGTTTGTCGTCGTAACGAGGAGGTTCGTTACACTTATAGATAAAATCCCCTTTTGTAGATTGATCAAGTCGGGTCTTGTATAAGATAAAATCCCCTTTTGTGGATCATTCAAACTATATTTGTATAGTGGTATTTGTAAAGTCGACTCCTAGTAATTATAAAGTGGTTTTAACCACTTCCAGGAGAAGCCAGCCCCAGCAAGTGAAGAGACATAACCCTAGCACCTCCTCAACTTGTATTTATATGTGAGGATGGTGCCTCATTTCAACACACTCACTCTCACTCATCTAGTGCACATATCGTGAAGGAAATTACAGTTGCAGGAGGAAGGAGAAGAGAGGTGCATGCTCAGTATTGGTTTATCTTTGATGTTTTTGTCTTAGTCTTGGAATTGTATTGGAAATCTATTATTGAGGAAGTTTTTGGTGAGTTTTCTCCACCATGAGTGTTTCACAAGATAAAAATGTTTCATACCTTTTGATTGTGTTTCTTTCAATGATCCTCTTTATGTCATTGTTTTGGAAATGCATTGAATGCTCATGTAATTTGGAAATAACCTAATAACATCACTAAAAACTTAGCATGGCATCAAAGATTGACTGAATAGAGCATCTTTCACTAGGTATATAGATGTCACTATTGTTGTACAAGAAAATTAGGGATTTTTACTAAAGAGGAAATTTTGACCAAAAACTATCTTGGGAACTGCACCCTACCCTAGCGCATATTTTGTTAGCTTAAGTGAACTTTTTCAGTGGCCAGATTCTCTGGAAAGTCAAACCCTAGTTTTGAATAGTACTGGAAAACCAGAAAACTAGGAAACGAGAACCAATACTAGAGGTACCCATTCATAATTTGGGAATGTCATGTTTCAAAGGGTAAAACTTGGAATTTTCTAAAACATTTAGCTCCAACAAACTTGCCTCAGCCCAACACATCTCCTAGTAAGCTCAGTTTCAATTTTTGAGTAGTTTAAATTTTCATCCCTAGAATTAAAGAATTGGACTCATTCTTGAAGAGAATGACCTTGCAAAATTCATAAAAGAAAATGTACCAGAACCCAAAGATAATGCATCCAAAGATAAGTACAAGAAGTATATGATTAAGGCAAAAAAAATAATTGCACATTCCATTAAATACCACTTGATCCCTCAAGTGTGTTCTAATAATACTCCAAAATATATGTTTGATGCCCTAACCAAAATGTATGAAGGAAAAAACATCAACTAGAAGATGAAATTGAGAACCCAACTCAAGAATACAAAAGGAGAAATAACAAAATACATATTCCCCATGCAACTAAATATGATGAGCCACCGAAGAAGTTAACTAAAGAAGAGATTGGAGAATATATTTTGTTTTCCACTCTCTCGGGATCTGTGATACTTGGAGAAGATACGAGGATCATAGATAGTGTTGCCTCTAAGCACATGATAGGTTAAAAGAACATTCTCTACAGCCTTATAGAAAAGGACTCCCCCCAAAAGGTTTCACTTGGAGATGATTATCAGTACCCTATCAAAGGAATGGGAGAAGCCACCTACACAATTGATTCAGGAACTTCGATGAGAATGAAGGATGTACTCTTTGTACCAGGTTTGAAAAATAACTTAGTTTCTATTTCATCTCTAGATAAGAAAGGATTCAGGGTTGCATTCATAGATGGTGAATTTCTTATGTGATATAAAGGAAAAGATATAGAAGATGCAGTTGTTATTGGAACAGAGGAAGGTAGTTTGTACAAGTTAAAAGGTCACTCAGATGTAGCCTTGACTCACTCTATTGAAATTCCTTGTGAACTTTGGCATATAATACTATCTCACATCAACTACAAATCCTTACCATATGTAATAAAGGGTGTTATGTAAGAAAAAAAGGACCGTAGAGCAATAAAATAAAACAAATGCGGAAACAAAACACATAAGATACACAATACAAGAGAGACACAGATTTACATGGTTCACCTAGTGTGGGCTACGTCCACTAGAGACATTTCCAAGTCCTTCCTTTATTATTATCCAACAAATGAAGGGATTTAACCTACAACAAAACCCGCTATAACTTCCTCTTCTTTCTCTCATAGTCTCCTCTCTCAGAATACAATACTTGCCATCATGCATAGCCACAATACATTTCCCTCATAACAGACGGTTTCCTTCTACGACAAAATACCCTAACATGATTTCTACCGTTAGATTACGACCTTATAATGAATGGTCCAGATTTATAATGAAATTACAGTATACATTTACAAGGCAATTTTTCCTTCCGGGGCTTCGCCCTCGAACCCCCTGGACCCCACAGAGGGGGTACCCCCCCTCTGCACTCCCTCACATGGAAGAGTGTACATACTTATGGGGTGTAATGTCTTAATGGGGTATAAACATGGTTGAAAGCAAGGACCTCTGAATTAGGAACATAATCAGGCTCCACAACCAACAATCTCCCACTTGGATATTGATCTCAACAACTCCACCACTGGTGTATATGTTGGACTTTGGACCTTCTTGGACCTGGAAAATTTCTCATCTTCATCTTCATTCTTGAATACCAATTGAAACTGAGAAGGAACTCAATTTCTCTCTGGTTACTCCCTTTGTTAACATGTTTGCAAGATTCTGGCTAGTGTGTATATTTTCCAACTTCAAATGTCCATGTTCTAAGGTGGATAGTATGAAGTGGTACCTCAACTGTATATGCTTAGTCTTCGAATGGAAGGCTGAGTTATTTGCAATATGAATTGCACTCTCACTGTCACAATACAACCTACTATTCTCCTGCTTCTTTCCCAATTCCTCCATAAACCTTTTTAACCAAATCATCTCTTTACTAGCCTCTGTAGCAGCAACATACTCTGCCTCTGTTGTTGAAAGTGAAACAACCTTTTGCAGTTTTGAAATCTAACTTACTGTTGTTCTACCTATAGTAAAAACATACCTTGTGGTGCTCCTCCTGTTGTCTTTATCACCTGCCATATCTAAATCAACATATCCCTGCAGAAAAGTGTATGAACCACCAAAACATAATGCATGAGTAGCAATACCTCTCAAATACCTGAGAATCCACTTTACTACCTCCCAATGTTCTTTAACTGGATTTTTCATATACCTGCTCACAACTCCCACAACATGTGCAATATCTAGTCTTGTGCAAACCATTGCATACATCAAGATGCCAAATGCTGATGAATAAGGGACCTTGGACATGTATTATATCTCCTCCTGTGTCTTGGGACTCATTTCCTTAGTTAATTTGAAATGGTTAGCCAAAGGTGTACTAACTGGTTTTTCATTCTGCATTCTAAACCTCTCCAACACCTTCTCTGTGTACTCACCCTGAGACAATATCAATTTGCGATTTGTTTTGTATCTTGTTATTCTCATGCCAAGGATTTTCTTTGTAGCACCCAAATCCTTCATCGCAAATGAATTGGCTAATTTCTTCTTGAGCATATTTATATCCTACATATTAGACCCTGCAACAAGCATGCCATTTACATACAATAGCAAGATAATATAGCTTCCATTTCCCAGCCTTTTAAAATAAACACAGTGATTGGAAGGACATCTACTATAACCCTGTTCTATCATGAACCTGTCAAACTTCAAATACCACTTCCTTGGAGCTTGCTTTAGGCCATACAAGCTCTTCTTCAACCTGCATATCAAATTCTCCTTCCCTTTTACCTTATACCCATGTGGTTGCTGCATATAAATCTCTTCCTCCAAATCTCCATGGAGAAAAGTTGTTTTTATATCCAAATGTTCAAGATGCAAATATTCTACTGCCACAAGACTTAAAATAGTCCTAATTGAAGTCATTCTAACAACATGAGAAAATATTTCATCAAAATCTATACCTTTCTTTTGTGCAAACC
>JZKD02S1676019.1:270570-320311 GCA_000966675.3 Picea glauca
TTGTTTGAAATTAATTAATAAACTACTAAAACTATAGAATATTATGTTTATATTATATTGTGTTTTGACTCCGTGATCAAACAAATCATTCCTTGCAAGTTGTGTCAGGATGATTCGTTGCAAGTTGGGTTAGTATTTCATTATTCCTTGCAACTTTCCCTTCATGTGTCATAGATGGCACATTTGATTGTTTCCATGCCATTACTTTCTTGCACGTCTTGCTGGATGTGAGGCATTGATCGTTGTCGACTTTCATCAACGATTGTGGAAGATATGACAAGTTAAGTGAAGGTTATGATAAGGCAAGAGGAAATTATTTTAAGTTGAGTGAGGAAACTATTAATTGTTAATATTTTATAATTGAGATAAATGATATTTTTAAAAGTATTAATTTATTTATGCATTTAAAAATGTAACTTTAATGTAAAAATTTGCAATCCCATTAAAAAATATATATCTCAATTTCAATAATAATTACCTTTAAAAATTCCAAATCATTTAGACTTCTCCTAAATTAAAAAAAAGCGTGTCCCAAATTATGAAGTACCAGTTTCTATCAAAACTTTGTAAAACACCATAAGTTTTTACTAATCACCTTGCAAATTTGTAATATTTTGGATAGATCCCATCTCTTTGATTCCAAGTCACCATTAGAATAGTTGTTTGTGACACTTACCACTTCTTAAGAGTGCTTATCCCTCACCCTCCACACTAAAAATTAGTGATGTAGCATGATATATATGCACAATGGTTCGACGTGAGTTCACACTTTCAAAAGCAGCCTGTTTTCACCTTGAAAAGACTCTTGGATCTACAACACGTAGACAGATTATATGTAGTGTAGTTACAAATATTGTGTGCCACAAAATTTCATGACTGAACTCTCGAGACTTGCTGCATAGTTCACATACTGCATGATTTACTACGCATTGTGATAAAACACTTAATGAATGATTTATAGATTCATAACAATGCAGTGCTATGCTTAGCACATAAAATCAGAAATACATGTGAGTATGACAACACTCAAAATACTTAATATATATATTAAACTTTGACATTGTGCGCTAAAACATAATACAATAACTAAGATGAGATTCGGCTCCAATGAATTCTAAACACTTTCTCCAACTTGCAAAATACACATACACAGATCTTGAGCTCTCATACTTCTTCGACTACATTCATCGACTGTTGTTGCTTCTCTGCATGTGAAATTCCTACAGACTCAGACATATATAGATAAGACTGAGACTTCATGTAGAAGGAAAATTGACTCAAAATTAAAGACATCAATAAATACGATTGACTTCTATCTACTTAAATGGACTCAAGAAAGGTAAAGATCAAATCCATTAAATAACTCCCCTGCTTGTCGACTGACAAAACTGAGTTTGAGTAAACTTGAGAATTTGTATTTGCATATTGACGACTGACTGAATGAATGACAAATCAATGGAGATGTAAAGCTCACCAACTTGTAATTACTATTTCCAACACTCCCCCTTAATTATAAGTAAGTGGGATTTACATGATATAAAAATTTTACATAAAAAAATTGAATTTCCTTGAAGTGTCAATCATTTGTTATTGCACAAACTCCCAAATTACTACGTAGATGCTGAAATGAATCTCTTGCTAAATATTTTGTAAATATGTCTGCAATTTGTTCTTTTTACCTGCAAAACTCTATACAAATATTTTTGTTATTCACCAATTATATGATAAAATGACACCTTGTATAAATGTGTTTCGTTTTCTTGTGAAACACGTTATTCTTTGATAACATAATGGTTGAATTGTTCCCACAAAATATTGTAGTTGATTCCTATTGTTCCTGCGGCAGATATTTTAACATTCTTCTCATCCAAATTGCTTGACAAGATACGCTTGTAGCTGTGACATACTCTTCTTCTACTAAATAAAGAGTCACTATGGGTTGCTTCCTTGATGCACATGATACTATACATGTTCCAAAATTAAATGTGTACCCAGAGGTACTTTTCCTGTCATCTATGCTTCCTTCACAATCACTGCCAGTGTATCCAATAAGTCTGAAATCTTTCGAAGTAGAATATATAATGCCAAAATATTTTGCTCCATTTACATATCTCTTAATTATTTTTCCTACCTTCCAATGTGATTATTTTAGAGTTTCCATGAACTTTGAAATTAGGATCACTCCATACATTAAATCAGGTCTTGTTGTTGTTAGATACATAAGACTTACTACCATTATTTTAAACTGTGTGGGATCCACCTTCGACCCTTTATCTTCCTTTCTTAACTTCAATCCTGTTATGACATGTGTTGGGGATGCTTTGGAATTTATCATATTGAATATTTTCAAAAGTTCATGCATATACTTAGATCATGAGATAAATATACCAGTTTTAGACTGGTGAGCTTCAATACCCAGAAAATGCCTCATAAGTCCTAAATTAATCATTTCAAATGCACCTCTCTTTATTGAATTAAGTTCTTCTATGCCAAAATCACCTGTAAAATCAAATCATCTACACATAAGCAAGCAATTAAAATGTCACCTTGTTTAATTTTTTTGATATACAATGTTGGTTCACATTCACTTCTTTGAAATCCATTTTGTGTAAGGTAGGAATATATGCAATTGTACCAAGATCTGGGCACTTTCTTTAGTCCAACAATGATTTTTTCAATTTGTACACCTTGTCTTCTTGTCCTGGAACCTCATAGCCTTGCGGTTGTTTCATATACACTTATTCTTCTAAATGTCCATTCAAAAATGTTGATTTTACATCCATTTGAAAAATTGACCATTTGTTCTATGCGACAATGATAACACAGTTTATACTGTGTCCATGTGCACAATAGGGGAAAATGTTTCATTGAAATCAATTCCAAGTTTATCTGTAAACCCTCTTGCAACTAGCCTTGCCTTATGCTTTAACACATTTCCTTCCATATCTTTCTTGGTCTTATAAATCCACTTGACACTTATCACATCCTTGTATTCAAGTGTTGAAATATTGTAACCTCAAAGAATATTCTAATTATATTTGAGTTATTATTGTATAGATCAAATCCCCTTTTGTTGATTGATCAAGTCAGGTCTTGTATAAGATTAAATCCCCTTTTGTGGATTGGTCAAAATACATTTGTATAGTGGTATTTCTAAAGTCGACCCCTAGTAATTATAAAGTGGTTTAACCACTTCTAGGAGAATTTGGCCCTACTAGGTGAAGATACATATCCTTAGCGCCTCCTCAACTTGTATTTATATGTCAGGATGGTGTCTCATTTCAACACACTCACTCTCACTCTTCTAGTGCGCATATCTTGAAGGAACTTGCAATTGCAGGAGGAAGGAGAAGAGAGGCACATGTTGAGTCTTGGTTTATCTTTGGTTTTTTGGTCTTAGTATTGGCATTGTATTGAAAATATATTATTGAGGAAGTTTTTGGTGAGTTTTCTCCCCCATGAGGGTTTCCCAGTATAAAATGTTGCATACCTTGTGATTATGTTTCTTTCAGTGATCCTATTTATGTTGTTGTTTTGGAAATGAATTGAATGGTCATGTAATTTTGAAATAACCTAATAAGAACACTAAAAACTTAACATGATATTAAAGCTTGACTGAATAGAGCATCTTTCACTAAGTATCTAGACGTCACTATTGTCGTACAAGAAAATTAGGGCTTTTTACTAAAGAGGAATTTTTGACCAAAAAATATCTTTGGAAGTGTGCTCTTCCCTTGCACATCTTTTGGTAGCTTAAGTGAAATTTTTCAGTGGCTAGATTCTATGGAAAGTCAAACCCTAGTTTTGACTGGTACCATAAAACTAGAAAACTAGGAAACTAGATCCAGTACCAGTCCAAAATTGCGCAGGTCAAGTTTCAAAGGGTTAAACTTGGAATTTTCTGAAACAGTTAGCTCCAACAAACTCTCTTCAACCCAGCACATCTCCTGGTAAGCTCGGTTTCAATTTTTGAGCACTTTTATTTTCTAGACATTTTCTTAGCTCCAAGTCAAGATGTCTGCAAGCACCAAACTTCTTGACAGGCTAGAAGGTGTGGAAATTTTTTGTGCCTGGAAGTACAAAATTGGAATCATTATTGAAGAGAATGACCTTCCAAAATTCATAAAATAAAATGTACGAAAACACGAAAAAAATGCATCCCAAGAGAAGTACAAGAAGGATATGATTAAGGCTAAAAGAATAATTGTAGATTCCATTAAATACCACTTGATCCCTCAAGTCTATTCTAAGAATACTCCAAAAGTTATGTTTGATGCCCTAACCAGACTGTATGAAGGAAATAACATCAACTAGAATATGAACTTGAGAACCCAATGCAAGAATACAAGAGGAGACATAAAAAAATGCATCATGCCCATGCAACTGAAGTTGATGAGTCACCTAAGAAGTTAACTAAAGAAGAGATTGAAGAATATTTTGTTTTTCTTGCTCAATCAAGATATGCAATACCTGGAGAAGATACTTGGTTCATAGATAGTGGTGCCTCTAAGCACATGACAGGTTAGAAGAACATTCTCTCAAAACCTTATAGAAAAGGACTTCCTGCAAAAGGTCTCACCTGTAGATGATTATGAGTACCCTATCAAAGGAATAGGATAAGCCACCTACAAACATGAATCAAGAACTCCGATGAGAATGAAGGATGTACTCTTTTTACTAGGTTTGAAAAATAACTTAGTTTTTATTTCATCCCTAGATAAGAAAGGATTCAAGGTTGCATTCATAGATAGTGAAGTTCTTATGTGGTATAAAGGAAAAGTTATAGAAGATGCAGTTGTTATTGGAACTGAAGAAGGTGGTTTGTACAAGTTAAAAAGTCACTCAGATGTAGCCTTGACTCACTCTACTGAAAGTCCTTGTGAACTTTGGAATATAATACTAGCTCAAATCAACTACAAAGCCTTACCATATATAATCAAGGTAGTTACCGGTTTACTCAAATTAAAGGTTGATCATGAAGGTGTATGCAAGGGATGTGCATAAGGAAAGAAAATAAATAATACTTTTCCAAAGAACGACAATAAAGCAGAAGGAATTATGGACCTTGTCCACTCAAATGTATGTGGTCTAATTCCATCAACCTCTATAAGCAGGTATATTGTATACTATGTATATTTTATTAATGATTACTCTCGTAAGACTTGGGTTTATTTGTTGAAGTCAAATGATGAAGTACTTGGAAAGTTCAAGGAATTCAAAGCTTTGGTTGAAAACCTCTCCCAAAGGAAAATAAAGATACTCGGGCCAGAAAATGGAGGAGAGTACACTTCATATGAATTTTGAATATTTTGCATAGATGCCTGGATTAAGAGGGATCTCACCACTCCCTATAATCCTCAAGAAAATGGTGTAGCAAAAATAAAAAAAATAGAACAAGTATGGAAGCAGTAAAGACTATGATTCACGATCAACATCTTCAAATGCACTTATGGGCTGAAGCAACAAGAAAAAAAATATATGTCCAAAAAATATTATTCCATAGTGCACTGGGATTCAAAAATCCTGAAGAAATGTTCACCATAAAGAAGATAGAAGTAAGTCATATCAAAATTTTTGGTTTTCTAGTATTTATACACATTCTAAAAGAAAAGATAACCAAGTTAGATCCTTCAAGAAAGAAGGGAATATTTGTTGGATATTATGAGGTCTCTAAGGGCTTCATAACTTACATATACAGTTACCATCATATTGAGATTAGAAGAGATGTAACCTTTGACAAATATGCAACACGCAAAATATCAAGGAAATTCCAACTTGAATAAGTATATGAAGAAGAACCTGTAGCTCCCAGAGTTGCAGAACCTGTGAAGGAAGTTACAATTACCCTTGATGATGAGATTCCAAAAGATCATGATATGACAGAATATCAATAACCTCCCCATATGATGATCTCTCACAAGAGAATCCATCTTGGGAGAAATAACTTATCAGTATCCAGAGAAGTATGGTGCCCTAGAAGGAACCATGAGACAATGCAAGAAACCTAATCCATTCTCCAGCTATATGGCTTTGATGTCCGATCTCATAGAAAAGGAACCTACTTTCATTGAGGAAGTCATTCAGAAGAAATAATGGATGGACGCCATGACAGAAGAATACCAGTCCATTATAAAGAATGATTTATGGGAAGTATTTCCCAGACCAAACAACAAAGATGTGGTATCTTCCAAGTGGATATACAAAATAAAACATGTAGCAGAAGGAAGCATTGAAGAACATAAGACAATATTTGTGGCTTGTGGATTTTCTCAAAAGGAAGGTGTTAACTATGAAGAAATATTTTCTCATGTAGTCAGGTACACTTCTATAAGAACCATCATAGCTCTTGCAGCCAAAATGAAGTGGAAATTAACTAGATGGATGTGAAAACAACTTTATTAAATGGTGTTATTGAAGAAGAAGTCTATATAGAATAAACACAAGAGTTTTAGTTGAATATAGAAAGACTCATGTTTTCATGTTGAAGAAATATCTGTATGGGTTGAAGCAAGGTCCTAGAGCTTGGTATGATAGAATTGATAGTTTCCTGACAAGCTTGGGATTTACCAAGAGTAAAGATTATCCTAACCTTTACTTCAATGTTATGAATGATGAGTGAGTTATATTGCCACTATATGTGGATGATTTATTCTTGACAAGAGAAGGAAATATCATCACAATTGCAACAAGAAACTCACTCTCAAATTTGAAATGAAATACCTAGGCCTGATGAATTATTTATTAGGTCTTGAAATTTGGCATAGCCTAGAGAAGATCTTCCTTAAAAAAGGGAAGTATGAAATTGAAATACTGAATATATTTGACATGTTGTAATGTAAATCCATGAACACACCCATTGAAACATATTTGAAGCTCCTGGTTGATACTTCGTCAGAGTTGGTTGATGCTATTCTATACAGACAAATTATTGGATCATTGATGTATATGATGAATACCATGCTAGACATATGATTTGTGTTGAACACCTTGAGTCAAGATTTGGTGGATCCCAAATGTGTTCACCTTGTAGATGAAAATAATGTGATGAGATACCTTAAGGGTACGTTGGATTATGGTCTCTGTTATACTGGAGATCATGACTTCAGAATATATGGTTATACTGATTCAGATTGGGCTGGAAGTGCTTCAGAAAGAAAGAGAACTTCAAGATGTTGTTTCAATTTGGGATCATCCATGACTTCGTGGAAAATAAGGGATAAATCCATAGTTTCTCTCAGCACGACATAAGTGCAGTACATTGCAGCATGTTCCACGATTTGTGAAGCCACATGGATTCATAAGTTGTTGACAAGTTTGTTTGATATTGATGCAGGAGAATTGGTATACCTCAACATGCGCAAAATTATTAGCACAAGTGGTGTGCATTCAAGGAAGGGAAAGGCGACGCCCTCTCATTTTTCCTTCGACAATCTGAAGCGTAATCAAGGCAATTAATGTTGACAAGTTGGAAGAGCCAAAATTGTGCCTTTGCACAAGCTGGAGATAAGGTCGCCATTAAGTGGCTAACGGTAGGAGGGATTTGTATCCGATTCGTATAAGATTTCCATCATTGTAATCTGCCCATTAGACAGGCTTTTTGAATGGTGATTAGACACCACTAGTTTAGCTTGGAGGGAAACTTTCCGAGCCCCTCTTGTATTGTTGCTAGTAGAACATAGATAGTTGAGGGAGAGTCGAGACTCGATTATAATCCAGACTCACATGATGTAATGGACATTCCACCATTAATAGAAAGTAACACTCTTTCATGTTTATCAATTTCTATGTAATGGATGTTTTGTTATGAATGTCATTCATATGAATTTGAGTTGTAGATGTATCTTAGAAATCGTCTGTAGGGATAGAGATATAATATTTTATCTGTGAGTGTGTTGGATTAAGTCTGGTTCTTAAGGCTAAGTGCAAGGAGTGTGTGATAGAGAGTTGAGACTAAGTGAGCCGATTCAAGGAGTGTGTATATAAACTCAATCAATTTAGAAGAGAATATTTCAAGAGGGCACACCGGGATAATTCACAGACTCAGGAGGAAATTTCAACGTGGTTGGGTACCTTGGGAAGAAAGATTATGTAGGAGGAAACACAGCACAGATTTAATGAATACTCTATAATACTGTACCAAGAGGGCATAAAGAAAGTATGAGAATGCACTTGAGCAACACATTCTAAAGTGTTGTAATCCTTAATACAATCCCATGGTTACTAAACACTCTGAGGAAGGAAGGCTTTGCAAGAGTGCATCGACAAAGGAAAGGAGATGCCTTAATAATTCTAGGTGGGCTAAGGGAGAAGCCGTCAAAAGTCTTAGCTGAGCACAAGGAGTGCACCAAGGATACTATAAGTTAATATTACAAGCTCAGGAGGAAGGGCATTAAGTTTCTAGGAGGGCACGATAAATTCTACTAAAGCACGTAGAGGAACTGGGAACCTTGAAGGTTTTCAAGCTGAGAAAAGTCATAGAAGAATTTGTGCAGAACTATGAAAGGAGTGCAGAAGAAGATCAAGAACATTCTATGTCTTAAGAATAAATTGTGCTAAGTGTGAAATAAGTTCAAGGACTTGCCAAAGTCCCGAAGGCCTTGAAATCATCCATCGTCGGGAGGAAACAGGTGGTAGACAGTTAAGAGATCTGGGAGTTGGAGCTCTAGGAGGTACAAGTGGCCTTTGAAAAGGATAGCTAAGTGGCTTGTTCAAATGTTTTTGGCCTGAAGAAAGCATCACATGTTTAAGAGGTGGTTTAGATATGTCAAAAACCCTAATGGTGAGGGAAAGAGATCTTGGAGGATTCTTGTAGGTTTCTAGGTGGGAAATGCCAAGAGGCTAGTTGATCTCATGGAATTTCAGGAGGGCAGAGGAGACATCCTGATTTTCCAAGTAGGAAAAGGAGAAGAAATGAGCTCATCTGAGAGTTCACGTCAACAAGGGGTGTTGACAAATGGAGAGGAGGAGAAAGAAAGGCCTCATCCATATGAAGATTCATGTGGATTTGCAAGCCGCGTGAATGAAGATGATGACAAGTTGGAAACTTTAATCACATAGGAGAAGGATCAAAGGTGTGTTCTAGTCATTGGACGAGTCGAGATATTACTGCCAAGTAGCCGAGGAGAGGCTGACACAGATGTTGCAAATGAAACATAAGGACAACAAGCTGAGACTGTCATGGACCAGGAGGAATAGATACTAAAGTGTATCCCAACAGAAGAGTAACAACAAATTGAGTTACTCACTTGGTGGGAGATGGAGTTAAAGGAAATGTAGGATTGGTTGGACATTTTGGGGTCAGAAGGTGGATTCCATGAGATAGCCATGCCATAGGAGACATACTAGGATGAGTTGAAGATGGAGGAAGCTAGAATAGAACCAACCAAAGAACTGACAGGAGTCAGTCTGTCAGAAGAAGTTGTTGAACAACATTTTAGTGGTAAGAATGCGGAATTGGAGTCTACAACAGAGTGTCCAGTCAGTGCCAAAAGGGATGAAATAAGCATGGAATATCAGGATGACCAACCCATGGAGTGGCTTGAAGAGTTGCAGTCTGACAGACTACACAAGCCGATCAAGTGGTTGGAAGAAGTTGTAGAGGAGATACGGATGTTGATGTTGAGGTCATCAAAATAAGAGGTCAGGAAGGAGAAGCTAGACATAAAGGAGCTTGCAAAATCAATAGGGGAGATGAACATGCAACAATAGGAGTGAAGAGGACTAGAAGGACAAATCCAAGAGAAAGTTTGGGATCCGGGAGGGTTTCAACAGAGTTGGGAAGCTCATGAGCAGGAGCTCATGAATTTTCGTATCTGTGGAGTATGATGTAGGAGCATCTCTCCACCTCAACACACGCCATCCGATTATCACAAGTGGTTTGCATTTAAGGAAGGGAGATGTGTCGCCCTCTCATTTTTCCTTCAAAAATCTGAAGTGTAATCAAGGAAATTAATGATGACAGGTTGGAAGAGACAAAAATTTTCCTTCACACAAGATGGAGATAAGGTCGCCATTAAGTGGCTGATGGTAGGAGGGATCTGTATCCGATTTGGATCAGATTTCCATCATTGTAATCTTCCCATTATACAAGCATTTTGAATGGTGATTAGACACCACTATCTTAGCTTGGAGGGAATCTCGTCGAACCCCTATTGTATAAAACTCATTTATTGTTTCCAGTAGAGAATAGATAGTTGAGGGAGAGCCGAGACCCAATTGTATTCTAGACTCATATGTTGTAATGGACATTCCACCATTAATAGAAAGTAATAGTATTTCTTGTTTATCAATTTCTATGTAATGGATGTTTTTTTATGAATATAATTCGTATGCATTTGAGTTGTAGATGTATGTTATAAATCGTCTACAGAGATAGGGGTATAATATTTTATCTGTGACTGTGTTGGATTAAGTCTGGCTCTCAAGTCTAAGTGAAAGGAGTGTGCGACAGAGAGTTGAGACTCTGTGATCCGATGCAAGGAGTGCGTATTTGAAGTCAGTCGAGTCAAAAGAGAAGCTTCCAAGAGGGCACACCAGGATAATTCACAGAATCAAAAGGAAATTTGAAGGTGGTTGGGTACCTTGGGAAGAAAGACTGTGTAAGAGGAAACACAGTGAAAAGTTACTGAATACTCTGTAACACTCTGCCAGGAGGGCATAGAGAAAGTACGAGAGAATACTTGAACAACACATTCTGAAGTGTTGGAATCCTTAAGACAATCCTAGGGTTGTTGAACACTCTGAGGAAGGAAGGATTTGCAAGAGTGCCTCGACAAAGGAAAGGATATTCCTTACAACTTCTAGGTGGGCTAAGGGAGAAGTCATTGAAAGGCTTAGCTGGGCGTAAGGAGTGCATGGTCAAGGATACTTTATGTCCATATTAAAAGTTTTGGAGGAAGGGCGTAAAGTTTCTAGGAGGGCATGAGAAAGTCCACTGAAGGACGCAGAGGAACTAGGAACCTTGAAGGTTTTCAAGCCAAGAAAAGTTGCAGAAGAATTTGCGCAGAACTTTGCAAGGAGTGCAGAAGAAGATCGAGAATAATCTAAGTCTTGAGAAGAAATTTCTCTAAGTGTGCAATAAGGTCAAGGACTTGCCGAAGTCTCGAATACCATGAAATCATCCATCATTGGGAGGAGAAAAATGGTAGAAGGTTGGGAGATCCGAGAGTTGGAGCTCTGATAGGTTTTCCAAGAGCAAACAAATATCTTCGCAAAGTCACGAAGAGTGGTTTAATCCATACAGTTGGATCTGGAAGGGATGCGTGGAAGAAGTTTACCTATACAGAGGAATATTACTCCGGTAGATATCAGAGAAAGATATCAAGAGACTCCCGAAGGGTGGAGTCCGAAGAGATCGTAGTTGTCGATCGAAAGGAGGGATGAGAACTGTTGATTCTCGCACATTTGAGTTCACTGATTCAGAGATCAGGGATGTAAGAGTTGGTTTTTGTGGAAAACATTGTAGCCTGAAGCCTAAAGTGATTTTTGTGATTGAGCCCCAAGACACATCCTAAGGTCATGCAATATAAAGGGCCTGGCACAGAAAGCGAGTGCCACCACAAACGTTCTTCAAAGGGCCAAGAAGAGAGTCGCGAGGTTGAGAGGACCTGCACTTTGGAGGAAGAAGGACATGTGGTAGAGTTTGTTGGGTTCCAAAAGGGAGTCAAATATTCAATTCGACTCATGTGTTGAGAATGATCCTAGAGGTCGAGCACCCCAAAGGAGAGGGGGCAGGGTTGGCACCAGATATGGATATGGAATATACCATTGTTCTATGTGATAAACAAAGTTGTATAAAGATGACGAAGAACCCAGTGTTCCATGATAAGTCGAAGCACATAGATATCTGGTACCACTACATTCATGATATGGTGCAAAGGGAATTGTAAATCTCTAATATGTTGGCACATATGAGCATGTTGCAGATGTGTTAACCAAGCCTCTATCTTGTTTGAAGTTTGAGTACTTCAAAGACAAGCTTGGTGTCATATGAAAGGACCTCCCTCTAAAGGGGGAGTGATGCTGATGATACTATGGTATCGTGAAAAACAATGGATAGCTCCATTAGTATTCTATATCCTAGGGGATTGATCATCTCTTGGTAGATCCCTAAGGTCCGATAAGAATGGTCTGTCAGAGTACCTATGCATGTATATGTGAGTTGTGGTCAATAGTGGTAGCTCAGTTAGAATTTTATATCCTAGGGAATCTTATGATTCCTGGGCAGATCCTAAAGGTCCGGTAAGGACGATCTGTCAGAGTACCACATGGTAGCATGTTGGGATTTTATATCCTATGGAATCTTATGATTCCTGGGAAGATCCTCAAGGTCTGGTAAGGACAATCTTTCAAGGTACCACAAAATGTTGTTGTTAATGCACCTACCTCATTATGTTTCCACATGTTGATGATGTTGTTGTTCCAACTTTGTATTGTTGATGATGTTGTTGTTCCAACTTCATTTTGTTGATGATGTTGTTGTTACAACTTCATGTTGTTGATGATGTTGTTCCAAATTCATATTTTTGTTGATTTTGATGTTTCAGCTTCATGTTGCTAATGATGATGATGTTACTCCAGCTCCATGATGTGATAGATGATGATATTGATGATGAGAAAAACTTCTGATGATTTATAGATGTGTCAATTAGAGCTCCATATGTTGATGATGATGGTTCCCTCTCCTTATCTTGATGATGTCATATTGAGTCATATAATACCCTTCTTGTTAAGGGGGAGTGTTGAAATATTGTAACTTCAAAGAATATTCTAATTATATTTGATTTATTGTCTTATAGATCAAATACCCTTTTGCAGATTCATCAAGTTGGGTCTTGTATAAGATAAAATCCCATTTTGTGGATTGATCAAACTGCATTTGTATAGTGGTATTTGTAAAGTCGACCCCTAGTAATTATAAAGTGGTTTTAACCACTTCTAGGAGAAGTCAACCCCACCAAGTGAAGAGACATAACCCCAACACCTCCTCAACTTGTATTTATATGTGATGATCATGCCTCATTTGAAAACACTCACTCTCACTCATCTAGTGCACATATCTTGAAGTCAGTTGCAGTTGTAGGAGGAAGGAGAAGAGAGGTGCATGCTCAGTCTTGGTTTATCTTTGGTGTTTTGGTCTTAGTCTTGACAGTGTATTGGAAATCTATTATTCAAGAAGTTTTTCTTGGGTTTTCTCCCCCATGAGGGTTTCCCATGATAAAATGTTGTGTACCTTGTGATTTTGTTTCTTTCAATGATCCTGTTTATGTTGTTGTTTGGAAATGCATTGAATGCTCATGTAATTTTGAAATAACCTAATAACAACACTAAAAAATTAACATCAGGTACATCTACTAACTTCCATGTATGATTTTTCTCTATACATCTGATTTCTTCATCCATAACTTGAGCCCATACATCATCTTTGACTACATCTTCAAAAGTTAATGGATCATCTATTTGTGAAAAAAAAGAAAAATATGAAAATAAATTTGTTGCGTCCTCATTATAGATGTCGCGCATAATTATTTTCTTTGTTGGTAACAAAATTTCTAATGTTGGATCTGGGGATGTAGAACTACTTGGACTGCTTGATGGTGTTTGTTGCACTCTAGGTCTAGACTGCACACCTGCCGATCTCACTAGAGTAGTTTGTGTTGGGGTTTACATTGCAGTTGTAGAAGGAACTGTGCACTAACTTGTACATGGTGTTTGAACCACCTCTTCTTATGCGTCATCATGCTTAATAACATCAATACTTTTGACTGTCTTTGTTATGTTTCCATCCCATGCTTCATTTTCCATGAACTGAACATCGCAGTTGATTATGAATTTTCTTACGATAGGATCATGCAGCTTGCATTCTTTTGTTTCTTCAGAATATCCAACAAATATACATTTTCGTCCTTTTTTGTCCAACTTCTTTCTCAAATCATCTGGAACATGTGCGCATGAGAGACAAACAAAAAAAATTAAGTGTGCCACATTATGCTTCATACCTGTCCAGGCTTCTTGAGGAACTTTGTTCTTCACACTCTTTGTTGGAGATTTGTTCATGATGTATACTGTAGTTTCTACTACTTCAACGCAATAATCATTTGAGAAATGTTTGGCTTCCAACATACTACACACCATTTCCATGATGCTTATGTTCTTTCTTTCCGTGACACCATTCTAATGTGGTGCATACCACGTGGTAAATTTCCTTGTAGATGCCATGAACTTTACAAAAGTTATGAAATTCTCTTGATATGTATGCTCCTCCTCTGTCATTTCTTAGAACCTTGGTTTAATAACCACTTTGCTTGTCCACAAGTGATTTAAACTGTTGAAGCAACCCAATGCATAAGATTTATTCTTTAGGAAATAAATACATGTCTTTCTTGAGAAATAATAAATAAATGTCAGAAAATAGGTGTTGCCACCTATAGATGGTGTTTGCATTGGTCCAAAAATGTTTGAATGTACAATTTTCAGTGGAGCGTTTTTTCTATATGACTTATGAATTGGAAATGATTCTCTATTTTTCTTTCTAAATATGCAACCTTCACATTTTCTTTCTGGTTTTTCTATCAATGAAAAACCTTTTATTGTATCCTTTGTGTGTGGCAGCTTCAAAACTCCAAAGTTTAAATGTCCAAATATGAAATTCCATAACCAAGAATCATCTTGTACTTCAGATTGGAATGTTCTATACATCTTTGCACTACTTTCTCCTATCTTAATACTATGCACACTATTTTCTTCATTGGAATTGCACTCACTTTCTGTTATAAATGTAGTGTCTAACTGCGCATGTTTTTCTTTACCAACAACTAGTGTTGTATTTTTCTTATTGGTTGGCTTTAATGTCAATGGGAACATTTTGTTACTTGTCATTTGAATTCTTCCAATAAGTTGGTTTCTTGAATATATGTCCATAATCACACAATGATTATCTTCCATATAGATTTTGTATCATTTTTGTAACAACTATCATGTGCTCACTAGGTTATGCTTCAGACTAGAAACATAATATACATCATCCATAAATTTATTTTCTCCTTGTTTAGTTAAAATGTTTATACCTCCTTTGCCTAAGACAGTGACTTGGATGTCTATTCCAAGTGTAACCTTGGTTTGGAATGAATTATCCAAACTAGAAAACAATTATATGTTTCATGTCATGTGGTTATTGTAGCCTGAATATAGATACCATATGTCACACAAAATTTCTCGAGCAACATTGCATTCAACTGGTGAGACTATAGGAATTTCTTCAGCGCGTTCCATAAACATAGGAATGTAGGGACTATTTGTGTTGTTTGACTAATCTTGACCTTGCTTTTTCTGATTATACTGCCTCTTTCTACATTCATATGCATAATTTCCATACTTTTTACAATAATGGCACTGAATCTTTGATTTATCAGTTCTCTGACCACTTGGCTGACTGTTATTTTGACTTTTTCCTCTTCCACCAGTATTTCTAGGACTGCTACTACATTCACCTCTAGCATAACTTTTTCCTCTATCTCTAGAGTTATCTCTCCCCCTTCCTCTTCCGAGGCTTATAAATGACTGTGCAGAAAATGCATTCTATAATGGCATATTTGACCTATTCAACCTATGGTCATGATTAATGAAGGAATCTTGCAGCTCATCTAGACTAAATTGACTTAGTTCTTTGCTCTCTTCTAAAGTCACAACAAGGGTATCAAATTTAGGAGGAAGACTCCTAAGTACCTTCTCAACAAATTGTGTGTCCTCTATGGTTTCTCCATGAGACTTAATATGATTTATCAGGCCAATACCATGGGTATAAAAAGAATCTACTGAATATGAGTCTTTCAATGACATTGTTTCAAAATCTTTTCTTAGAATTTGTAATTTTGAAGTCTTGACTATGTCCATACCTTGATAAGATGTTTGTAATATGTCCCATGCCTCCTTTGATTTTTTTGTTGATGCAAATATTGGGAGTATGCTCTCATGCATGGTTTGATGTATGTAAAACATCACCTTTCCATTTTCTTCTTTGATATTTCAAAACATCCTTCTCAACTTTTGTGATTGCATTATATGTTGCTTAATCTATTAGTTCCACATAACCATTCTAGACTATATCCCATACATCTTGACCTCGGAACAGTGCCTTCATGGTCAAGTACCACAACTCATATTTTTTGCATGTAAAAGTGCGAGGTTGCAAATTTGAAGTAGAAGCCATATTTTACCTTAAAATATAGTTGTTGCTCTTGAAACTTTACTTTGATAAACTTGCTTTGATCAACTTGATATGATAGAAACTAATCTTGATCAACCTACTCTGATACCATATCTCAAATCTATGGCACATAGACAGATTCTGTGCAACGCAGTTACAAATACTACATGTCACAAAACTTCATGACTGAACTCTCAGGACTTACCACGTAGTACACAGAATGCACGATCTACTGCATGTTGTGATAAAACACATAATGAACAATTTATAGATGCATAACAAGACAGTTCTATGATTATCACGTAAACCCAAAAAGACATGTGAGTATGAAAACACTCAAAATACTTAATATATGTTAAAATTCTGCATTACGCGCTAAAACATAATACAACAACTAAGATGAGCTTCGACTACAACTACTTCTAAACACTTTCTGCAACTTGAAAAATACACATACACAGAGCTTGAGCTCTCAAAATTCTTCGACTACCTTCAGCTACTACTATTGCTTCTCTGCATGTTGACTTCCTACAGACTCGGACATATATAGATAAGAATGAGACTTCTTGTAGAAGTAAAATCGACTCAACATTAAAGACGCCAATAAATATGACTGACTTCTATCTACTTAACTGGACTCGAGAAAGATAAATATAGAATCCATTAAATAACTCCCCTGCTTTCCAAATGACAAAACCGAGTTTGAGTAAACTTGTGAATTTATATTTGCAGATTGACGACTGACTCCCTAAGTCCCTGACAAATCGATGGAGACATAAAGCTCACCGAATTGTAATTACTATTTCCAACAAAGACTCATTGGTGACATATCTATATATATGTATATTTATATATATATATATAATGGTTAGGCTTTAGATCACACTTTGAAAATCCCAGAGGCCTCACAACATTTTTGGCATTACCTTCATTTTGGGATCAAAGGCATTGCTTAAAAGTATTTTTCTGGTTTTGATATCTTTGAAAATATATAAGAGTTATGTTTGGTTTCGAGATCTTTGAAAATATAATAGAATTAATTTAGGGACCTTTTTTTTTGTGTCAGAGAGGGGATTGCACATATTTTGTAGAGTTAAGTTACTAAAAAAATCATGGTTGATCCTAGTTTTTTCCTTGGACTTACTGGTGTGGGAATATATATGACAATCGACCAAATACTTCAGCACAAAAACATTACCCTCTGCTACATGAAAGTGTTGGTTGCTCTGAAAGATAAATTAATGAGAATTGATCCTATTATCAAGGAGATCTAGCATTTTCAGCTGGCATTGAACCAACACAAAGATGATGCTTTAGCTGTTAACAAATGTCTTAAAAAGTTGCATGTGCTTCTTAAATACGCATCATAAATTGTCCATCGGTGTATAATACCAACATGAGATGTTGTTTTTCGATATCAAACTAGCACAAAGATCACCAACTTGATTGCATATATCAATAAACATATAATCATTCTCTCCTTTGGTTCACATGGTCCAAACTCAAGAGAAAATTCGGAACATCCTGGAGGGACGAAAGAACATTAATGAAAGTATAGAAGCTTTCTCTTTTTCAAGCACTTCCCAATAGACTCATGCTCCAATATGCACAACAAATACTAAGTTGATCAACAAACCCCTTATAGTTGGTCAAGACAAATCTTTTTCAAGTATGGAAAAATGGGCAATAGATGATGTTGAGTATAAAATCAATAACATTCTTGGAAAGGGTGGATCCCGAAAAACTCTTCTTCTCAAATGACTCTTCAACAATGAAAATGTAAGAACTCACTTTAGAAATGGTTTTTTACTTTGGCTAGTGGTTTCGCAAACTCCAACTATTAGATGTCTTAGGAATGATATTTATACACAAATTACCTTGCAAAAAAATGTATATTTGGGGAAAAATATGGACGAAGATGGTGTAAAAATATTGTTGAATGAGACACTGCAACAAAATAGCAGATTTTCCTTGTGCATAGATGATGTATGGGAAAATGATGTTGTTGAATTGTTAGAGGGATTAGGCATACAAGGAGCTATAACTGATCACTCCAACTCCAAAGTTATTGTGAGTTCTAAGTATCGTAGTGTACTGTTAAAAAAGGGAGTTGTAGATAAGTACACAATAAAAATGGAGAACTTGCTCAAAGATGAGAGTTGGAAGTTTTTTGCATATCATGCTTTTCCCTACAATAATAGAAGAATAAAAACAAACATCGATGAGTAAAACACCAAGTTGGTGTGTCATAAGTGTGGAGGGCTTCCCCTGACAGTAAACATTGTAGGAAGGGAAATGGTCGAGTATACTGATCCATAGCAGTGGAAATGGGATACCGAGAGGCTACCAAATGACCATAGCCTCGATGATTTCCTAAGGTTGAGTTACGAAGCACTTGGAAAGGAGTATATTCATTTACAATAATTCTTTCTATACATAGCTCCAACATTCATAGAATACCAAATAATTCATGCCAACCATGTGATTGTTGCTAGGAGAAGGGATGCTAGCATGGAAAGTTCTCCATCAGTTTAACTATAACTCATTCTCGATAGGAAGGGTTTATCTCAACCTTTTAACAAATCATTTTTTGATTGAAATGATCGTAAGAAGCATGAAGGCGCATGTAGTCTTCTTGAAGATACACGACGTCCTATGTGATTTTGGAATCCATATTACCGAGGAAAAAAAAATTTGTATTTTCTTGTTGGTCAGGTTTTGAGCACGTTAAATGAAAATGAATGTTCTGGATGCACTTGAATTTTGTTGAGCAGTAATGACTTGTGTTTTCTCCCCGAGTCAATGAGAGTTCCAGAACTATGTTCATTGTCAATGAATGGTAACAAATGTTTAACAAAAATTCCAAAAAGAGTTATTGCAAATATGGTCTCTCTTAAGGTTATCAATTTGAGTGGGATGTCAATGCAGTCATTGCCAGAGAGTGTGGGGTGCTTGAAATAGATAACACGACACTTGCTATCAATTATGCCCATCAAACTACTAGATGCATCTCTTACAAATCTTGGAAACTTGGAGATCCTTGATCTTAGCTGCGCTACCATCACGAAATTACCGTCTGACCTTCATAATTTGAAATCTCTAAGGCATATAGCCATGGATAAATGTGGTCATTTGTGGTATCCACCTTGCAGTATCTCATGACTTACCTCTTTGATGTTGTTGTAGATATTAATTACAAGTCGCGAGATTCATGCTTACACAAACTCTGTCTGTCACAGAAAGCATAGACGTTTAGCCTGTCAAACATGGCAAGGAAGAGCTCTAGTAGGAGCTTATTTAATGAACCTATCTTTATCTTTCTTGATCTCTATTATGCAGATAAGAGTCAGTCAAAATTTATTGTCGTCTTAATTGTTTGAGTTGGTTTTACTTCTACATGAAGTCTCAGTTTTATATGTATAAGTCTGTGTCTTTAAGTAGTCGATATACATAGAGATAGAGAGGTAGAGAGAACATAGTCGATAGTTAGAAAGAAACAAAAACTATAAGGAGTTAATGTGTATGAGACAACAATATATTTTTGTAAGTCTGATCCAGGTGGATATCGGTGGAAACCCACCTATTCCACCTTGACTTGATCAAACAATTGTTGATCCTCTGAATCAATGATCCAACGACCAATGTCACTCTCCCTCATGAGCTTCCAACTCCCTTTGAATTAGAAGATTTTCTAAGTATCCAAAGGCCTCGGCCTTTGTTCCTCCTATGATTTCATCTCTTGGACCTCGTCTTCACTTCTGGAAATCACTATCCATTCTAAGATTTCTCATCTTCTTCTCTCTTGACTTATTAAAGAGTCACTTCAACACTTAGTCGAAATTCATATCTATGTACTCCTTGCAACAAATTCCTACACAAGTTTGGGTTCTTACGGATGACTGTGCATGCCTTGTAGTAGTCACTCTGCACTCCTTGCAAAGGGAAAGTTCACACTATCTCTTATGAGCTTTTGAGTCAAAACAGACTCCATCCACACACTCCTTGCGAACTGTGTGCACACCTTGCACAAACTCAATGAAGAGAAATGATTGAACTTATCCAATTCTTCACCAATTCATACATTCAAAACATGAACGACATATAAAAGCATAACAATGAATGAAAATACATAAACACACAAAAAGTTCATACGGAGGAAAAACTTTTGTCTTTCTATTAATATGAATGTTCGATTACAGTATGTGCATGATGGACTGTAACAGAGTCTGAGCTCTCTCAAAACAAACTATTCTACTTCCTATTCAATGAAAATACTCTTCCAATAGCCTCATTTGGGCATGCCATGCATCTACATATACAGTAAAGTTCCTAGGGTTCCCTCCGACTACCTCTTCTATCGAAGTAACCAATGACAACTACTCAAGCTCTATTACATTCAAGACTGAGAGTGAAACTCCCAGACCTCTCATGACCATTCAGTTTCTAAGCGTTTCGCTCTTCTTCAATCATCTGTTCAAAACAGATCTCCAAAATAAACACCATCTTTTAGATTTCGATTAATTTAAAAAGGCGCACTATGGCGCTGAGTTGTCCCTCCACATGGGATTTGCTGACGATTCTCCTACATCATACCCCACTGCTGGGAAAAACATGAGATCCTTCTCATCACTCCCTCTGCCATGTTATTGAGATCCTCTAGGGTCCCATACTTTCTCTTGGAGTTGTTCATCTTCTCCTTTTCCTTGAAACTTCTTTTTCCCTACTACTCCTGTAGGTTTTCTTCTATCCCATACTTCTCTAATGACTACTTCTTCTTCTACTTCCAACATTAATCTCTTTATCTCCTCTATTTATTTATCCAACTGATCTACTGGCTGGTTTTCCCCCTGCAGTATACTCTGTTGCCTTTTCTCTCCATCAATTTCCAACTTGACTTGTTGGATAATATGCTTTTTCATTTTTACCCTTCTCTCCAGGGATTCCATTTCTTCACAAAGATGAACAAGATCCATGTTATTTGTTTCTTCCTCCTCTATTGTAGGTTCATATTCTACAGTTATCTCTTACTTAGCTTCCTGACTAAAAAATTTGAGCCATTCCTCTGAATGCTCTTCTCCCCTTGTTGTAGATCCCTATTCTACAGTTGCCTTATGTTCATCTCCTTGGATGAAAATTTTGAGCTCACAGTTGTGAATCAATTCCTCCTTTGTGTCACTGATGATTTCAGCATGCCTTAGCCACTTCCTCAACTCTTGTTGTTGTTTTCTAGCCAACAAATTTTGAACATGCCATTTTACCTTCCTGTTTAGAGGCCATTTGTACCTTCAGTGTACCTTTGTCTCCTACTGCATCTTCAATGTTAGTTGTTCCATTCTTTCTCTTATTTCAATGAGATCCTTGTCAATTTCTTCTTTACTCTTCTGCTAGTGGTCTCCTCTTCGACCACGCTCATGGCCTTCAGTAGCCATATTTTTTGTCTTCATCCCTCCTGGCTATCTACCATTTGCTGCACATTTTGCAACAATATTTATAGAGCATCAATACTCTAACCCTTTTCCTTTACCCTCTATTCTATAAGAAAACTACAGATTTTCAAACCATTTGATTTCATCAGATTATTTCTATTCACCTTTTAACCTTTACCTACAATTTGCAGACACAATTTAGTTCTTGATACTACTTGATGTAGTCATATTGTATTCTCTATCTCCTTCATCTGAAACCTATGGACAAATCAACGCTGATACCTCTTGATGATATCAGAATATCTCCTTTATCTCTCTTCCTCTTTTTCCTGTTGTCTGTAAGCAAACAATTTTTCTCTGTTACCACTTGGTGCAAATCCCCCCTGCTCTCCTCGGGGCTATGTGACCTCTCGGTATAGGATATTCAATTTCAAACTGAAATGTCTCTTTGAGACCTTAATAGTCTCACTTGTGAATTAACATAGGTCCCCTCATTCCTCTGGTGCAGGTTCTATGGTATCCATGACCTCTTTCTGCAACTTCTGAACTCTCATGTTTCAAGTACTAGCTCGTTTCTCTTTATCCCTTATCGCATGTGACCTTGGGCTAGGTCCTTGCATAAAAACATGATTGCGGGCACACCCAAGATTGGTTTGGGATCAACCAATTTTCTCTCCATAATTTACATCTAGTTTCCATGTACCTCTTCACCAATACCGTGGTTTCGATTGTGGACCGTCCTCAAAACTTTAACATCCGGGCACTTTTTGGCCCCACAATCGAGAGTGACCGTCGATCTTACGATATTAACGGTGCTTCTAGACTGACGATTGAGATATGTCTCTTCCAAAACAACGATTCAGATCTAATTCTCCCAAATCAGACGGTTGATATTTTCTTCAGGTCTTTACCCGGAACCCATGTATTTATGCCACCTTCCCTCTGGATCAGATGATTGACATTTAATTTGGGTCTTTACCTGGGATCCACAGATTAACACCACCTATTATTCAGACCTGATGGTTTAGATCTACTTCTGACAATCCAACACTCGATATTTACTTCGGATGATCGGACGATCCTAAATTACTTTGGGACTTCAAAACTATGGCAAGTTCCCTCTCTTGCATGTGAAAAACGCTAAGGCTCATGCACCTTGAATTGATTGGAAAACTGTTGATCCTCTAAATCGGTGATCCAATGACCACTGTCACTCTCCCTCCTAAGCTATCGACTCCATCTGGCTTAGAATATTTTCTAATTATCCAAAGGCCTCGACCTTTGTTCCTCCTATGAGTCTGTCTGTTGGACCTCGTCTGCACTTCTGGGAAGTGCTATCCCTTCTGAGATTTCTTGTCTTCTTCTCTCTTGACTTCTTAAAGAGTCGCTTCAACACTTAGTTGAAATTCGGATCAGTGCACTCCTTGAAATATATTCTTCCTATGCAAGTTTGGGTTCTTACGGATGATTGTGCATGCCTTGCGGCAGTCACTTTGCACTCCTTGCGAAGGGAAAGTTCACTCTATCTCTTCTGATCTTCTGAGTCAAAACAGAATCCATCCATCCACTCCTTCCAGACTGTGTGCACACCTTGCATAGACTCAACAAAGAGAAATGATTAAACTTATCCAATTCCTCACCAGTTCATACATTCAAAACATGAACAACATATAAAAGAATAACAATGAATGCAAATACATAAACATAAAAAAAGTTCATATGCAGGAAAAACTTCTTTCTTTCTATTAAGATGAATGTCCGATTACAATATGTGCAGGCTGGACTATAACAAAGTCTCAGCTCTCTCAAAAAAAACTATTCTACTTCCTATTCAATGACAATACTCCTCCAGCAGCCTCATTTGGGCATGCCATGCATCTACATATACAAGAAGGCTCATAGGGTTCCCTCCGACTACCTCTCCTATCAAAGTAACAACTAACAACTAATCAAGCTCCATTACATTCAATACTGAGAGTGAAACTCCTAGACCTCTCACAATCATCTAGTTTTCGAGTGTTTCTCTCTTCTTCAATCATCTATTCAAAATGGATCTGCAGAATAAACACCAGCTTTTAGATTCTAACTAATTTAAAAAGGTGCACAATGGCATTGAGTTGTCCCTCCACTTGTTCGTTTTTGACTATGCTCCTGCATTAGGTTGTCAAGCGGTTGGCCTTTCCAACAACACTGCACCAAAAACCCTACACCATTGGATGGCTCCGCCAAAAGCGATCTCTACATCAACCAACAGTGTCGACTTTCCTACGTCATCAATCCCTTCAAAGAGAAGGTATTGTGTGATGTTTCTCCTCTCAAAGTTTGTAATTATATTTTGGGCCAACATTATTTATGGAAATGTCATGTTGTATATGAGTCTAGGTCTTGTAGTGTTATTATTGCTTTGAACAGGAAATTGTACAGGATACTTGAGGCAGTCCCTCCTAGTGCTATTTCCTTGATCTCTGCCAAGAAATATAGGAAGGTAATCTCTTAGACCGAGAATTTTTTTTCGCTCTCATAGTGAGAGAAATATTGCAACCACATCCAAAGCCTCCGCGACCGATCTCTCCACACAACAAAAGAAAGTGGATAAGGTCATGGAAGAATACTCAGATATCTTCTCCTCTCCTACTGAGGTACCTCTGCACTGCCAAGTCAAGCATCCCATCAATCTGACCCCAGGAACAACACTACCCAATGGGCTAGTCTAACATCGCTCTCTTTTAGAAAACGAGGAGATCAAGAGGCAAATCCAAGAACTTCTCCACAAGGGGAACATTCATCCTAGCTAATCACCTTGTGGGAGCCCAATCGTGTTGGTGCATAAGAAAGACGAGACCTGGCGACTCTGCATTGATTACCAAGCCCTGAATAAAATCACAGTCTGAAACCGATACCTAATTCCTCGAGTCGACGAGCTCCTCGATCAACTCACAGGGGCCAAATACTTTAGTAAGATTGATCTGAAGTATGGCTACCACCAAGCCCCAATAGAACAAGAAGATGTATGGAAGACTGCCTTCAAGTCAAAATAACTTCTTTTTGAATGGTTGGTCATGCCCTTTGGTTTGACAAATGCTCCAACAATGTTTATGAGGATGATGGACGATATCCTACAACCTTTCACCAATAATTTTGTACTGGTGTATCTGGATAAAATCCTCATCTACAAAAATACTTGGGAGAAACACTTGCAGCATATTCAGTAGGTTCTGCACACCCTTTGACAACATAAACTATATGCAAACTTGGAAAAATTCTCCGTCAGCATGGACATGGATAACAAACATATATTTTCAAGATACCTATAGGATGAGAAAGGAGTATTTATATTGATAATTGATCAACAAAAGTGTCAAAATTACAGACTTCTGTGTCGGCATGGTTCGAAACAAAGAAACCAAGTTCCTTCCAACTGGGTCTCCACCACTTCAATCCTCCACCAAAGGAAAGCTCATAGGAAAGAGGCAATGAGGTCCTCTCAAAAATAAGGGAAGAGATTGGGGGATAAACACTGTGTTCAGACTTGAGGGACAAAGGGATGCAGACTCAATATGGAGTAATTTCTTTGGAGTAACTTTTCTCTCAAAGTTGAATGCTTTCTCTCCTTTTCCATAGCTCTAAATTGTGCTCTTATAGCCTTCAGAATGCAACTAAAGGGCCGAGTCAGAACATTTCCAATATATGGAACGCCAAGGATCAAAGATATTCTATCGTGACATGGAAACTCGACCTCATTTTGTATTTTCTGGCACAAATCCCGATTTACATGAGTTGTAGTGGAGCAACAAGCGTATACACATCTTGCATAGTAGCTAGGGAGCGTATATGTGGAAAAATGTATATTTTTGGCTTTGGATTCATAAAAAAGGGATGATAAGTCTGCATAGGGATATAGAAAAAGGCCCTCTATGGAAGATAGCAATGGTGAGGCAAATCTTGCTATATCAGATGCCCCCTAATGTGTGAGATCAGAGGAGTATCTGCGATGGACGAAATACATTATAAATAACCCAGAAGTGGAGTGGTAGAAAACCAACTGGACAAACTCAATTGCTCATTACATTATGTACTAACTTTGCATACATGGATTCCAAGAATACAATGCAGATCCATGTGGAAAATATACCAAACAAGTGTTCATGGCCATGAATAGGCAAATACAAATGCAGTTACATGCCAAAAGTTGTCATAGTCCCGAAAAAGAAGAAGTGAAACCAGTCTCAAAATCAATTTGAAGATATATGTATACCATGGAGTACAATCTGATCTCCCATGATCATTGAAGTCAAATAGGTATTGGTCCAATGAAATGGAAGAAACAACTTAGGAAAGTTGTGACCACATAGTGATGTCTTCAAGTCTTCTATGCTATCCTCCAAGGTTGCAAGTCTACATCATGTGAATAAATGAGTTGAGCTCGAACATGATGAGACATCGTTTGATTACTGGTCATTGAGGTATACCATTAAAAAATGAGAGAAAACCTACCAATAATGAAAGTAGGTATCAAGGCACCGAGTACATCTGTACAAGTGTGAATAGAGGAGTCAGTGTCAAACACTTGAGAAATCCATTGATCAGGAGACATTGATGTATTCCCATCTATCAATGGCGAGAGAGCCTGCCACTAATGATTGCAATTCTCAAGGTACTCATAACACTCTAGGTCCCATATCCAGAATAAATGAGATGAAGTTGATGGAAAGAGACCCACTGAAAGGAGAGCATTGAGGCATCTCTCATTAGTCATCACGAGGAACAAAGCATGAGCTTCATGATTTGGTGGAGATCGAATGAAGAACATGTTCACAAAACAATGACATTGTGCATCTTTTGCATCTGCCAAATGCAAGTGGTACATGAAAAAGACCCTTTGAATAGAAGCCAATGATGAAAAACTATTGACAAAGGTGAGGAAACCACCAATAATGCTAATGGTATCAAAGACACTACACAAATCCCAATGTGTGAATAGATGTCTTGCCATCGAACACAAGGGAAACCACCCAGTTAGTGACTAATGATGAAATGTCAATTGTTGGGTTCAAGGTGATCTGCCAATGATGAAAGTAGGGCCAGGGTGCATGATAAGACCAAATTATCATGTGATTATGAGACAAACTGAGGGTATGGCCGACATGCAAAGTGAGGATTTTTTAGGAGTGGCCGACACAGGTTGATAGACTTCCTTTGAACAAGATCATGAGACATATGGTGGACTCCGATAGCATAGACTCAATGATGTGACTATTAGATGCAGGAGGCATCAATAATGTTCTTTATAGGGACTGGAAGAGTAACCAGTCAGTAGAGAAAACTCTGTAGCGAGTTCAACTTCCTAAGGCCATGCTAAACCCAAAATTATGATGACACAAGGACTCAATAACTTTGTGCTCTGTTCAAAGGCGAAACGACTACTGCCAATTACAATATAATACTCCCTTCCCACCCGTATTTTTTTTTGTTTTTTCATAACAAATGAATGCTATGATACAGAGGAGGGAACGAGTGTTGCAAGTAAGAAAAACTAGTTCCAGCAGTGGAATGTACCTATGCTAAACGCAAGGAAATGCATGTGGGAGATGGACACTCGGGGTGATGTTCCCTCCAGGGTATACGGTGTCAAATTGCAAAGGATATGAGAAAGGATCTTCTTGCTTGAGGATGCAAACTGCTTAGGCAATGGTTTATAACGCAAAGCGAGAACCGGCTAAAGACTCAATATTGCAAGCAAGGGCATTAGATGCAATCACAACTTAACACCAAAAAATGTCCTTTTTTATATCTTTTAGTCTACTTGCTATGAAAAGGGGTAAACTTGTGCCAAATAGATGTCTTTTAAAATCCAATTTATGAGTGTGAAAAATACAAGTTCACTCGGTGATCTTTTATATTTTTGATAGCGAGTTGGAAAAGATCTTGACTAAGACTCACGACCTTTCAAATCCAATTTTAACGAGTGTGAAAGGGACAAATCACTCGATGATCTTTTTAGTTTTTAGACGAGTCGGAAAAGAGATTAACTGAGACTCATTTTTGGGAGTCCGCGGGTAATAAGGCCGCATGTGCATGAATGAGTAATGAGGCTCATTATAAAGTCATGTATCAAATTATAATGGACTCCCGGTCCTAAGGAAAAAAATCGGCATGGGCACCAAATGACAAAGAGGATCTAACTAGGGTACCCATGTTTGGTAAGTCTCTACCATTTATTAACGACGCAATTAATAGTAGATGGAGGGTTATGCATCCCAATAAATGGGTTTGTACCTAAGGCGTAAAAAGAGGTAGTCATTGGATAATGAAAAATGCACGATGGAGTGAATGCCTATCCTATATGCTAGGTCATGAAAATACCTACCCAAGGAGGAGAACAACCAACCATGACATTGAAATCGGCAAGAAAATTGAGTCGAAACTATAAAAAGTAGCTTAAACCTGGCATGTATTGGTTGGAAAAACAAAATGCTATCCTATATTTCTACAACAAGACCATAACCTATCTCAATGAGAAAGGACAACAAGGAAAAATTCAAGGCATTCAAAGTGTTGTAGTTGTTGGATAAATTTCAGCCATGCAGCTGAAAAAGAGTTTCATGAAAGGATGTCTTATTTTTCCAGCCCCTATGGAAGAGACAACTAGAGATAAAATGACAAGTCTTGAAGACAATCCAGTCTTAAATTTTTTTGAAGATGTTTTTGAGAAATCCTAGAATTACCATGAAAGAGAGACATTGATTTGGTGCCGGTAGCTTCTCTAGTGTTCAAGACACTTTACAAAATGGGCACACAAGAATTGAAAAAGTTGCATATGCAACTAGAAGAAATTTTAAAGAAGGTGTACATACACCCAAGTATGTCAAATTTGGGAGCCCCAATTCTTTTTGTGAAGAAGAAATATGGAAGATTGAGGCTATGTATTGATTTCAGATATCTGAGTAAGGTCACCATAAATAAAAATAATATTATTTGCCAAGGTTTGATGATTTATTTGATCAATTGAAGGGTGCAAGGATATTTTCTAAGATTGAATTGGGATCATGTTATCATCAGGTAAGGATAAAATATAAATATATCAATAAGACAACATTCATAACAAGGTTTGGGCATTTTGAATTTACAATAGTGCTATTTGGACTATCAAATGCCTCGACTGTTTTTATGTGTCTAATGAATGGAGTGTTCAGGGAGTACATAGAGAAGTTTGTAATTGTTTTCATAGATGATACTATCATCACTCTAAGTCTAAAGAGGATCATGATAAACATTTAAGAATCGTGTTAAATGTTTTAAGAGAGTATAAATTGTATGCCAAGCTAACTAAGTGCATATTTTATCAAAAGAAGATTCACTACTTGGGGCATATTATTTCAGCAGACGGGATAACAGCTGACCCTGAGAATATAGAAGCCTTTAAAGGATGGCCAACACAAAGAAATTTCATAGATTTCATATCATTTATGGGTCTCGCAAGTTATTACCGAAGATTCATAAAAGAGTTTCAAAGATTGTAAGCCCCATCACTTCTTTGCAAAAGAAGGGAGTGAAATTCGTATGGAATTCCAAGTGTAAAGACAATTTCCAACAATTGATTTTTTTTTTTTAAAGTGTGCCCATATGAAAGATTGCAGATCCAGTTGAATACTTTTTAGTGTGCACAAATCCATGAAAGGAAGGGCTTGGCGGAGTCCTTAGTCAAAAGGATCACATGGTATGTTTTGAATCTAGAAAACTAAAGGAGCACAAGAGAAATTATGCTACACATGATCTAGAGGTAGCAGCCATTATTCATTCATTAAAAATGTGGAGGCATTACCTCACGGGGAATAAATTTGAGTTCAGAACAAACCATTGTGGTCTGAAACATTTATTTGGACAACCAACAAAAATGTTAGGAAAACTAGATGGTTGGAATTTCTTAGCGAGTATGACTTTGGAATTAAGCATATCAAGGGAAAATAAAATCAGGTGGTTGAGCCACTCAGTAGAGGAGCTCATCAAGTGCATGTTTAAGACATCAAGATATATAGGATAGATATAAAATATAAAACTATTGAAGAAACAAATTCATATTAGCATTATTTGCAAATAAAAGAAAACTTACAACAAAAATTTAAAAATTATGAGTTGAAAGAGGATGGAATCCTCTTGTATGGAGGCAAAGTGTACTTTCCAAATTTCATAGAGATAAAATGTAAAGTGCTAATAGAAATGCACAATATTCAATATGTTGGGCACCAAAGTTATCATAAATCCATTACATTTATGAGGAGACAATACTTTTGCTTGGGAATGAAGAAAGAAGTGCCTAACTACATAGCCTGGTGTCTAGAGTGCCAGAAGGTAAGCGAAAAGACCATCCATCCAGTGGGGATGCTACATCCATTGCCCATTCCAAAATGGAAGTGGGAAGTGGACAAAGCTTCCTAGAACAATGAAGCAACATAGTGCCATCATGGTGATAGTGTAAAAATTGACTAAGGAAGTGAATTTTACTCTCATTAAGACAACACACATGAAAACAAATATTGCAGATATTTACATGAAGAAATTTTCCAGGCTACATGGAGTTCATAAGGCAATAGTTTCAGACAAAGATTCCAAGTTTATATCCAAATTATGGCAAGGATTGTTTAAGGGATTTGAGACAAATCTGAATCTTAGTACAGTGTATCACCTAGAGTCATATGGGAAAACAAAGATGACTAATAGGGTAATTGAAGACATACTTAAGATTTATGTGATGGACCAACCATCAAAATGGGAGTATTATATCCACTTAGTGGAGTTTTAGTATAATAATGAGTATCAGGCCTCATTAAAAATGAGTCCTTTTGAAACTTTGTATGCCAAGAAATGTAACACGCTAGTGATTTGGGATAACCCAACATATCAATCTATCATTGGGCCAAATTTGTTAAAGGAAACATGAGAGAAGATGACAAGAATCATACATAATTTAAAGGTTGCCTAGGATAGGAAGAAAAGCTATGTAAAAAAGTGTTGGACACAATGGTATAATGTTGTCATTGATGTTAACCATGTCAAGAGATTACAATAGAACATAATGTATAAAGAACATTAATTGAAGCTCAGAAGAGATGACACATTTGAAATAACACAAGAGCCATAGTTCTGGGAGTGAAGAAATCCTTTTGTAAATGATCAAGTTACATGATCCATTCATTCTTAGTTCAAGGAAATCAAAGACCGTTAGATTGAGATGGAACCAGGGGATGGGATAAATATAAAACAATCCATTGATCAGGAAGGAGCTTCATATGGTTTCTCAAATGTTAGATAAAGATTTGATGTAGAATTAAGCATTGGCCATCGATCTGGAATGGAAATGTTGAACCATGATATCACACTAAAGGAAATAAGGTGGTCAAATCCAATGAAAATAAGTTTGAATCATGTAGGAATACCCGAAGGTCGAAGCCTTGAAGTCACAAAATCCTGTCGACCATTGGATCAAAGGAAGAGCTGGGAAATCCCGCCGACCATTGATCAACATAAAGTGGAAGGATAGGGTAAGCTTTGAAATCCTGAAGTCTGGAAGTAATGCTAATTGTTGATCCATTTTAGGACCATTCTTGACCATTGGATGCAGTAGTGGAATGATAGGATAAGTGGGGCGAAAGGCATGAAGTCCCAGAGTAAACTTAGGTTGTTAGATCAAGAAAAGGAAATATCAAATGGTAGAAAAATGTATTCAACACTTCAAATATGATCGAGGGTTGATATAAAAGTGCAAAACTCTTGAAACCATGAAGTACTGAAACCATGAAGTGAAAATACATGATCCAAGATGGAGACATGTGGCAGAAGACATAGATGACACCTGGCCCAATCATCTAGTGACAAGTGTCAAGGTCTAGTTGTCACATTAGGTATACAAAATTCACAAATCAAGGTGACACATAGTAGCCACTCAGCCAATGCCACATCAAAAATGACGTCAACATGCCACGTCACTCTAGCATTACAACCTCTAAGGATGTCCAACTTCTCCTACCAAAAAAAATGCCCGAAGCGTCGAAGGTAGAAGTCATGAACTAATGTTGGTCATTGATGTAAGATCCTCCAGGTTCTCTCATGATCATTAGATCAAGTGTAGCAGAAGGATAGAGTAAGCGTTAATCACAAAGTAATGCTAACCATTCATATTCTTTAGGAGCAGTCTCAATTGTTCGATTGAGTACAATGGAAGGATAGTGTAAGGAGTACTAACAATTGACATCAAGTAGTCACTGCAACTTTATGACTTATTCGATAGGTAAGCCTCCCTAGAGATTGAAAAACTTCAGAGTTTTAGTAACCCGGAGTCCCAAAGTCACGGATATCTGAATACTCAAAAAGTGGGAGCTACTTTTCTCCTAATCCTACAGTCCTAGCTCCTGGACATGTGAAGGTTATTAATAAGGGAAGTGATGATAGACACTTTGAAGGAATTTTGTCTGGGAGAATTAGAAGACTGCAAAGGCCGAAGTCCTGAAACGCCAAAATATCGAAGTAAACAGGAACCATCCATCTCAACTTGCAAATAAAATATGACCATCGATCTTGATAAGCAATTAAGTGCTCACTTGGGCTAACACTTAGACACCACCCATGGTGATATATAATAGAGGTCCTAAAGTGCTTCTGTACATAATTTAACACAGAGAGGATGAATTTTACCTCTGCCAGGAAGGAATTTTGAATCAGATAAAGATATGGAATTTTTCTTGATTGATCTTAAGTGATCCAATACAAGAAATGCATTAGAGAGATAATAAAAAATCTTAGATATGTTTTAAATTGAAGATGAAATAAAAGGCATGATATTGCATTAAAATAAATCGATCCATAACTGTGATCTATTTATGAAAATCCCTCTTACTAAATTGAAGAGCTTTTACAATAATATATAAAAGGAACATATTAATTGTAAGTTAAAAAGATAAACATTATTTGTTGTTAAACAAAATGAAGAGGTGCATTGGTTTAAACAAAGGGGCATAGTGCTTCAAAGCTCACACCAATTGGGAAACTATAAAAGAAAGAAAGAATGGTGAAATACGGTGTGTCTCTGTAGCCCAGATCAGAAGATCAAAAGAAAAAGTAGAGTCCAAGAAGGAAATTTGAAGATAATTTTGTAGTGGGGGTGGAAGGGAGGAGCAAAGAACGATTCATATCCTTGTCTAAGTAAAGTGTGAAAACAAGGGATTTTGTGCTTCCTAGGGTTGGTTCCCTAAAACAAGGGAGTTGGTGCTTCCTAGGGTTGGTTCCCTAAAATAAGGGAGTTGGTGCTTCGTGGGGTCAGTGTTGATCCAGGTGGATATTGGTGGCCACCCACCTATCCCAACTAGCTCATCTTGACAATTTTTAATTCAATACATTCTTCTGTACTTATTTGTAATTGTGGGTTCTACACTTTTGAGGATGTATGAAGCCCTACACATATTACAGGTGGATAATGGTGGTCACCCACCTAATCCAACTGTCTTATTTAGGAAGTTTTCGTGCCAGCACATCTTTCTTTACTTCCAGGGCCATTTTGGGGCCCTAAACATTTTTTTTTGGGCTTGCCATAGCCTTCTCAGAGATAGCTACCACCATTCGAGCAAGTTGTTCTCAGTTTTGCAGTTTTACAGTTTCAACCTATTTCATTTATTCAATAAAATTTATTGTTCGTTGGATATCTTTGGTTGTTCTCTGTATCTCTATATTATTTTATTCAGTTTGTTAGTGAGTTCGTTCCACTCGTAAATTTGGATAAGTGGTATCAAAGCGCTCTTCATTTATTTTTATTTGTGCATGTCCTCGACAAGATCTGGGTACAAGAATTTGGGACTCGAACCAGTCAATCCTTTTCAAGATCAGTCGTGCCAAGCCCAAGAAAATCCCATGGGGGGAGAAAAGAAAGATGATGGACTAGGAGATCCTTTTAAAATGTTGCTCAAGGAATCCCTCATGTGACAAAGGAACAAAATGATGGACAACTTTGCACAAATCCTTTGGCAACTACCTGTAGGATAACCATCATCATCAAGCAGCCATGCAAGCCCCTTCAAGGTGCATGTAAATTTTGATATTCCATTATTTGAAGGACTGATAGATGTGGATGTTATAGATAAATGGTTGAATTTTCTTGAAGGGTATTTTTTGATCCACATTTTTTCCGATGGGTAAAAGATTACTTTTTCACTCCTCAAGGCCATCCCCCATGTTAAGGAATGGTGTGATACTTACTTTGAGAAAAGGGACATAGATGAATCTGCAATATTTGTGGTCTCCCCCACATGGGATTCCTTCAAGGATTCTATTAAAGAACAATATTTCCCTATTGGATGCTATGAGGACCAGTACACAAGATGGACCAACCTGTGTCAGGAAAGGGACCAGACAATACCAAATTTCACCAATATTTTCCATACCTTGTATATAAAATTGGGTATAAAATCCTCTAAGTGACATATGGTGCTTAAATACTACATATGTTTGCATAGATACATTCAAACAAAAAGGATTTTTCGGACATCACATCATTGGGTACGACTTGTAGATATGTTGTCAAGATCGAGAAAAAATTTAAGAAGAAGAAGTGAGAGTTTGGATCTGCAAACTCCTCAAATTCTAAGAAGGGAAAAGGTGACCCCGACCCACAAAACAAGGGACAAAGAAAATATAGCCACTCACAGGACAACTAGTCCAAGCCATAACACAAGAAGGGTAATTAGAATTTGAAGAAGGACACTAGAAAATTGTGTGAATACCATAAAATACCTTGGCACAACACCGAAGAATTCTTCTCCAAGAAGTCACTCATGCACAAGATCAAAGCTTATGAGTCAGAGGCTGATTATGACTCAAAATCATATCCTGAAGGACAGAAGAATATTATCGATGTTGAACCTAGTGCCGCTGTTCCTACCACCAAAGTACAGCCAAGTGAACCAAAAAAACCAGAGGAAGGGGAACACCTCTTTCACTCATAGATGTGGGTAAATGGGGCTCCACTTAATTTCATTGTCGATAGTGATAATCAGAAGAACCTAATCTCAGCAGAGGTCATCAAGCGATTGGACCTGTTGATGACATTGCACCCGCAACCCTACACCATTGGATGGCTTCTCCAAGGAAGAGATCTTTGTGTCAACCAACATCGTCGTTTGCCCTACAACATCAAGCCTTTAAAAGACGAGGTATTGTGTGATATTTCTCCCCTTGAAGTTTGTGATGTTCTTTTAGGACAATCATATTTGTGGAAGCAACATGATGTGTATGAGTCTAGACCGCAAAATTTTATTATTACTTTGGGTAGACAATTGTACAAGATACCAAAGGTAGCGTTGCCTACCTCTATTTATTAAATCTCGAATAAGCAATGCAGTAAGGTCATTTCACAGACCAGGAAGTTTGTCTTCTTTGTGATCTGGGCTCACAGTAAGAAGAAGGTCTCTGCCACATTCATGGCCTCTACACAGATCCTCTCTTTGCAGTAGAAGCAAGTGGAGGAGATTGTGGAAGAGTACATAGACATATTCTCTTCATCCACTGAGGTACCAATGCACTGCCAAGTCAAACATCAAATTTATCTAACCCTCGATGCACCTCTGTGTAATGGACCATTCTATCATCACTCGTTGATGGAAAATGAAGAAATAAAGCATCAGATCCAAAGAGCTTCTTGAAAAGGGGAATATCAGACCCAAATCCTCCCCATGCGGAAGCCCGATTATACTGGTGCAGAAGAAATAACTGACATGGCAGCTATGCATTGATTACAGAGCATTAAACAAAATCACAGTCAAGAACTGATACCCAATTCCTATAATTGATGAAATTATTGACCAACTCAAGGGGGAAAAGTTCTTCAACAAGATTGACCTAAAGTATTGCTACCACTAGGTTCCCATCGAACCAATTGATGTATGGAAGACAACTTTCAAATCTAAAGAATGTCTCTTCGAATGGATGGTCATGACCTTTGGCTTAATAAATGCACCAAACACTTTCATGAGGTTGATGTATGATGTATTGAGACCCTTACCAACTCTTTTGTGGTGGTATATTTAGATGACATCCTCATATTCAACATAACCTTGGAGGAGCACATGCAACATATTCAATAGGTTTTGAGCACTCTGCGACAACACAAGCTATATCCCAACTTGGAAAAATGTTTCTTTGGCATGAACAGGGTCCAATACATGGGCTACATTGTTGATGAGCATGGGGTACATGTTGATCCAGCTAATATCCAGGTCATCTATGATTGGCCATCCCCGACCACACTAATTAGCTTAAGATATTCTTGGGACTGGTCAACTTCTATCGATGGTTCGTGTTTGGATTCTCCCATCTTGCATGGGTCCTCATCCAAGTGACCAAGGGCGGTGGTAGGGAAAAGTTCGCATGGGTGAAGGAACAACAATGAACATTTGATGATCTAAATAATCATTTATGCTCAACTCCAATACTCTCCTTACCCGATCTGCAACAACCATTCAATATTGAGACTGATGCATCTGACTATGTTGTAGGCACAATTCTCACTCAACATGGTCATCTAGTAGCATATGATAGTGAGACACTCTCAAATACTTCTCGAAAATACCCCACCTATGAAAAGGAAATGTATTCCCTTGTACAAGCCTATTGTAAATGGAAACGTTACATTCTGGGAAATGAGAGAATCATCCACACTAATCACAAGCCTCTATAGTTCATACAGACACGTGGAAATTTTCATAACAACCACCATCAGAAGTGGTCCACCTACCTGCAACAATTCCATCTCAGCATCAAGTATAAGACATGGAGCACAAATTGTGTCACTGAGTGCCTTATTTGACTTCCCATGGCTGCACTCACCACCGTGCTCCATTCCTATGAACATGAGGCATCTGAGTGGCCCCAACTTTGTCAGCAAGATCCGCTCCACCACCACCTATCAGCTCTTGGGTGAAGGTGCAAATGTCACCAATTTTCACATTCAAGACAGATTGTTATGCAATCTGTTCCATCTCAGTGTTCTTGCAATCGAGTGTGCAAATCCAATTTGGGAGGCTCACTATAGTCGGATGGAAGGACATTTTGCATGGAGAAAACTATGGTCGTTCTGTAGAAACATTTTTATTGGCCAAAACTTCGACATGACGTTAGCAGGTATATCAGATCTTGCACTGCCTATTCCATTTCCAATAAAACCATCAAGAAGAAAGGCTTATACACCCCTCTTCCTACTCCCGAGAGGCCTTGGGAATCCATCTCTATGGATTACATGTTTGGCCTTTCGTCCACCAAGCAAGGCAATGATTGTGTATTTGTGGTAGTTGATCAGTTTTTGAAGATGGCCATCCTCACAACATGCAAGAAGAGAATCACAATGACATATACTGCCAATATCTTCTTCAAACGTGTGTGGGTCCATCTTGGGATACTACAGACCATCATCTCTGATTGGAAAATCAGGTTCCTCAGGAGATTTTGGTCAAGTCTCTTGTCACTTTTGGACACCAACCTCACTAAATCCACTCCTTTCCACCCCCAAACAAAGGTCGTCAATTAGATGATTGTGCACATGCTGCACATGTACAACTCTAAGAATCCACATACATGGGATGAGAGTCTTCCCTATGTTCAACACAACTACAACATGGCTCTCCATAGCTCCACCGACCATAGCCCATTTTAGGTGGGGATGGGATTCCAACCCCTAGGTCCCATTGATGTTGCAATACCTCTTGCAACCACATAGGATGAATCTTCCCATGTTTAGTCTGAAGCCGACAAATCCACCAGATTCATTGAGAAGATTCAACAAATCCGCCAACAGGTCCATGAGATTTTGTAGAAAGCCAATGCTAAGTACAGGAAATGCCATGATCAACACAGGGTACCGCACTAATTTCAGGTGGGATACAAGGTTTGGTTACATTTGCAGAAAGAGCACCTTATAGGGCCCCATCGGAATCTCCACCCACTGTGCTATGGGCCTTACACTATCACCAAGTTTGTGGGTAGCAATGATTTTGAGCTCAACACTCCGCCCTTCCTTGGCTTGCACCCAATGTTCAATGTGGATCTCCTTCGACCATATTTTACACCACTATTGGACACCTCAGAGATCGCAGAACAACTGACACCAAAAGAGTTCAACCCTGAATTCATGGAACATGCATACACTAATCAGATAATGGACACACGGGTCAATGACACTCACCAATAGAGGATCTAACTTTATCAGGTTGTCATTGCAGGGCAACTCCTACACCAAGGAAAGTGGCTCACCCGGATCCAAATTCAACAGAAGTTTTCTCACCTGATGGGGTATGTTAGAACCCTATATAATAGGGGAATCAATTTTCTGACTCTATCTATCTATGTCAGGCATTATGTGTTTTCTCATGATGCATAGCGAAGGCGACAGAAAGTGCTCGACACTGACCAAGAATAAAATGAGTACCTGCGTGCGAGCTTCAAAGCGAGTTCCGGTGCATTTTTAGCAAAAACTTGTGAAGTGGTTTGAAATGGAAAAATTTGACTCTTGTGGGTAAATGCAAAGTTGGGTTTATTAGCCTAATTTGGGTTTTTATAATCTATTTTTGGTGAATTGAGCAAAAATTGGCCCCTTGGCCTTTATGCAGAGTTTTATGCAAAAATTGACAAATATTTTTCCAAAAATTATATTGGCCTAGGGTCAACCTCCGAATACTCAACACTGAGGATAAGTACCATGTCATGCACCAACAAAAAACACACAGGCCAATGCCAGCGCCAACACCAAACTCCAAATCCCAGCCTCGGGCTCACTTCATCGAGACAACATGTGACTGTTGGCTCATATAAATGCCAAACGTCCAAGTTACTGCATGCATGTGGGATTAATTCCCAAACTTTAAAAATTAAAAAACAGAGTTACTCTGCACGCCCAATGTCACCATAGTCATCCCTTTCACAAGTAAGAACAGGATGAACACCAGTTGAGGTCTTTTCAAAGAAAAGCAGAATTAAATAGTGCAGCTCAACAAACTTCGAATGAAGATGCATGACTCTCAGCTTCACAAATTTAGGGAAGTGGTTGTTGATCTGAGTGTCTGCAAGACGAATGCTATTGCAGTTTTTGATTCATGTACTGACATTGTGATGGCCTTCCTCTTGGTGCTATTGTAACAACTCAATAAATCGCCCAAGTGATAACACAACGTATTCTCATTGCAGTCATCTTACAAGTGGGATTTGAGTGGCACTCCTCTTCAAAATCGTGTGGGAGAATTGTATTCACTTGTCTGGTTCTTAGAGATCTATCCTTACTCCTATTATTTCTGTAATAAATGTGACTGCAAACCACTTGATTACAGCTTTGGGAAGCATTGGCGGAAATGAGATCATTGTGGTCATTCACCACTACACCATTTTTGCTGGTGGAATAAGTATGTTGCAAATCCAATAAAGAAATGGGGCTACAAATATGAAGGTCGCAAGGCCCTGATTTTGCTCAAGTACAAAGTTTTAGATAGCATAGTTTTAAGGCGTACCAAGTTTGAACGGGAAACGGATCTTGCCCTTCCTCCTAGAGTTGCATTTCTAAGATGGGATGCATTTGATTCAAGAGAAAAGGATTTTTACCAAGCTTTGTATACACAGAGTCAATCACAGTTTAACACATATATAACTGCGGGAAAACTGCTCAACAATTATGCTCATGTCTTTGATCTGATCACATGATTACGCCAAGCAGTAAATCATCCATATTTGGTGGTTTATTCTAAGAATTCCATGTCACTTACAAATGACCAGAATTGTACATTTGATTCATCTACAACAAAAAATGTTTGCAGTCTTTGTAATGATGAATCCGATGATCTAGTTAGCGCATCATGTGGACACACGTTCTGCAGAGGTTGTATACAATAATATACCTCAACTTCTAGACAGTCTTTATGCCCATCTTGTTTAAAACCTCTCACAATTGACTTTACCGAGAGAAGGAATGGAAATAACCATGAGAACACAAACAAGATCAAGGGTTATAAGCGCTCGAGTATTTTGAGTAAAACAAATCTTGACGAATTTCAAACCAGCACGAAGATTGATGATTTGAGGGAAGAGATTGCGCTTATGCTACAAAAGGATGATGTTGCAAAGGAAATAGTCTTTAGCCATTTTACATCATTTTTGGATTTAATAATTTTTCTCTACGGGAGTCAGGGATAAAATGCACTCAACTGACTAGAAGTATGAATATTCAGGCGAGAGATCAAACAATTGAGAAGTTTTCAAATGATCCAGATTGTAAGGTTTTCCTAATGAGTTTGAAGGCAAGGTCGTGGCTCTGGATATTAGCTTGCCTTTGAAACAAGCGTTCCATGCACTTTATGAACAGGGGATTTATGTGGCCCCTTTATGCGATTTCAACAAGGGAGGGTTTGTAGGTATGCTCAGTGCTCCAGACTTTACAACAATCCTGAGATATGCTATAAGAAAATTCATTGTGATAGACATAATATATTAACCTAGATGGCTGCTCCGACTACAACAGTTTGATCCACATATTTAGGAAACAGTTACACAAGTGGAAAAGCATGTTTAGACAGATGTGGCAGAGAATCATTGTTTTGAGGCATTGTTTCAAATGCAGCTGGCAGTCAAGGGCATGTGGCAGTAATTCAAAAACTGAAGATCATATCTATATCCTCATATCAACCAATTATCCATCTTTCTAGGCGCAGATCATCATCAGGTGGCACATCTGTTCAATATTTTGGATATTAGCAGAGCACAAGTGGCCATTATTTCCAAGATTCGAGGGATAGGCATCAATAACCTCCCAGTTAATTTGAAACGACCAACCAACAGTTTCTAAATTTAGTTTTTTCTTTTTTACTATTTGGTTTGTTTTAGGAGACCATCTGCGACATGTGTCAAGAGGATTGTAACTGCTTTTCTATTTTTAGAAAGCAAAATTAAAGTGCGAGTCTTAGAGGACTCATAGCAATTTTTGTATTTATGCATATGTAAAAGACAGAACAGGGGTTCGACTGGGCTGAGTAGGAGAGGGTTCGACCTGTGGAGTGTTTTTCCATTTGGTTGGACCTGTGAGAGGTGTTTTATTGTGCAGGACTGTGGGCTATGCTTGTCAGAATTTTTTTCTCTGTAATCATTAAAAGACTGATCAGTAAAGGACATGTTTTTTACAGGATTCTTGTGTGGATGTGTTGGTGGCGTTCTTTCTCTGTTGAGTATTTTCTTGTCATTATTTCATTTGTTTTCAATTTCTCATTATCAAATGGTAGTAATAGAGCATAATTTAGTGATGAAATACTTTGCATCTGACCATTTGGTAACTGTCATGTTTTTCTGCTAAAAATATCAGATAAGGAATTCTTAGCTACTCCTTGGCTTGGTTTTTTCTTCCTCTAGTTCTTCCTCAAATTGACACCATCAAAACTTAATTCAATCTAGCATTTCTGCTACCTTGCCCTGTGTAAGAACTTTGTCCACATCTGAGAGTGAATCACATTGTTTAAAGCACAGACCCCATTTGCCCAATTTCCCTCCTTGTTGTCCCAAACTAACCATTTAAAAATCAAAACCATATACTTTTATAGCTAGCCTAACATTCATCCTATACAAACCAAGTAAAATCGAAAAGAGAGATCCCTTTCTGAGTCTTGGAGGGCTAGATCCAAGACTCCAAGCAGTTCGAGGTTACCTTTGTGATTACCTCTGCAGCCTTAGGCAAATTACAGAGTGCTAATAGGGTAAATCAATGAAGTGGAGAAAATTTATTCCTAAGGGGGGAGGACTGATCCAGGTGGATATTGGTGGCCACCCACCTATCCCAACTGGATCCTCTTGACAATTTTTAGTTCAACATGTTCTTTTGTACTTCTTTGTAATTGTGGGTTCTACACTTCCAGGATTTTCTGAATACCTACACATATTCCAGGTGGATATTGGTGGCCACCCACCTAATCCATCTAGCTTATCTTGGACGTTTTCATTCCAACACATATTTCTATACTTCCAGGGCCATTTTGGGGCCCTAAACATTGATTTCTTGGCTTTCCACTGTTAAAATGTAGATATAGTCAGAGTTTGGCGACATAATGTGTAGTTATAGAAAAGACATTTCCAATGGGCTATCTTGTGCCTAAAACAAAGGTCATATGAAAAAGTTATGACCCCACGAATTTGAGGTACCAATTGACCTAGCGGGGCCTAGATAATGTTTGGTGTTTTACCTCCTAGGGTTAGGTTTTTGGGATGTCTAGGATTTTGGAATTCATGAGTAATGTTAAAATGGCCTCTAGAGCCTCATTTTAATCATTCTTCTTAAACATATGTGCATAGTAGCCACATCTCTTCTCGAAGATAACTGCCACCATTCAAGTAAGTTGTTTTCAGTTCTGCAGTTTTATATTTTCAACCTATTTCATTTATTTAATAGAAGTTATTGTTCACTGGATATCTGTTTTTGTTCTTCGTATCTATGTGTTAATGTATTCAATATGTTAGTCATTTCATTATTCTCATAAATCGAGATCAAGTGCTCTGAAGAAGGGGATTTGTGTCTCCAAGAGTTGGTGCTCTAAAGAGGATTGGTGTCCTTCATAATATCAAACTATTCTTTATAATACTTGTAATTCTTGTTAATTATATTTATATAATTTATTTTACATACAAGTCCATTGTTTATCTATTGTGGTGATTAATAAAATAACAAAGTAATTTCTAATTGTTTAGAAAGGTAATACTGATTCACCCCCCCACTCAGTATTTTCAAAAATTGGTATCAGAGCAAGTACCTTCAACACCTTCTAATAGCTGGAAGGAAGATCTTGAAAGAAATGGAACAACAAGAGGGAATGTATTCCAACAAAGCACCATTGTTTAAAGGAGGTGATTAATCTCTTTGAAAAATAAGAATGAAAAGCTACATGTTGGCTCTTGGTATTGATGTTTGGAAATCTGTAGTAGATGGTTACACTACACCAACTACTCCATCCCCAGATATTACATGAAAGGATATTTTCAATGACAACTCAAGATCAGTCAATGCCATTCTAGGAGGTTTAACAATTCCTATATTTTTTAAGGTAATGCATTTTAAGTCAACTAAGAATATCTAGGACAAACTGGAGGTTATATATGAAGGAGATAGAAAAGTCAAGGAAGCCAAACTACAAACCTACAGAGCTCAGTCTGAAAATTTGAAGATGAAAGAAGAAGATAACATTGTTGAATACCTTCATAAGGTAGATAAGGTAGCTAAATCAATCAAAGAAACATGAGAAGAAATTATAGACACACCTATTGTACAAAATATCTTAATATCATTACCTATGAGATATGATTCCAATATTTCCACAATTGAATATTGACCAGAACTTAAAAAACTCACAGTAGACCAGCTCCATGGAATTGTTACAACATATATGATGAGAATATGGAATGAAAAACCATCAAAAGGAGAAATAGCCTTTAAGGCATCTAAAACAAATAAGAAGCAGGAGAAAAAGACCAATGAAGAGTTATCGGATATATCTAATGAAGAATTTGCCAACTTCATGAAGAAACTCAGGAAAGGGACTAGGAAATACAAAGGAAAGATTCCTCTAATATGTTTCAACTGTGGAAAAAGTGGACACTTTGCCAATAAATGTCCCTATCCTAAGAAAAAGGAAAGTGATGATGAAAGAACCTTCAAAGATCAGAAGAAAATAAAAACCAAAGATAAAAGGAAGTTCTGCAAGAAGGATAAAACTTTCTTTACCCAAGACGACAATAGCTCATATGAAGAAAGTGAAGAGGATCCAAAGCTTCTATTTATTGGAATTAAAACTCAAGATGATAACCATTCATAAGATGAAGAAGAAGAGAACCTTGAGGAATAATTCATCTGTGCAATTGAAGAACTAAGAAAATCTAAAAAGAAAAACAAGTTTCTAAGGGAACAACTTCTAGAGGTTGAAGAAGCTATTAAATCAAGAGAAAAGGAGGATTCCAAAAACATTAGTGATTCAAAACAATTGATTATTGATTTAAAAACTCAACTCCAAGAAACCAAAAGAAAAGAAGAAATCTTGAATAAGGAACTCAATGAAAAACAACAAATATGTAAGATATTGGAGGATGAAATAGTTCAACTAAAAGGGAAACTAGAAAAATAAGACATTCAAGCTAAGTTTGAAAACAACTAAAAAATCTTGAACAACATTCTTAGCAATCATAGATCATCAAATGATAAGACATTACTAGGATATGATCCCTATACAAAACAAGAGAATGAAAAAATCATCTATGCAGATGCTCTTAAGAAGTCCATAAGAATAATAAAAAAATAAGACAAGGAAAATACCATTGAAAATTGTCCCAAACAAACAAAAATATGCACTTCCTACTAAAGAAAAAGATGGCGAGAAGAATAGAATCATTAGAAGTAATCCCTCTAACATAAATCAATATATCTTCATTGGTTATTTCTATTCTTGCAAAAATTTTGAACATAAAGAAATACACTGTAAAGATTACAGAAAGTACAGACCAAGAAATGTTCAAACATATGAAAATAATAAGGATAATGAAGAAAGAAGAAATGATAACTCCTCTCCCTTACAAGACTACAATGTTGAATGTTACAAATGCAACAACTATGGTCATGAAACTAGTGAATGTAAATTGTGAAGATATGAAAAAAGCATAAATATCCCCAACAATAAAAAAGTATGGAAAAAAACAAATAAAGAAAATAGAGTGCAATGTAGCCCTATATGATAGAAACCAAGGATGTCAGTGGTATATAGACAATGGATTTTCTAAACACATGATTAGAGATCAAAGAAAATTTCTTAAGTTAGAAAAAGAAAATAAAACTAACAATAACCTTTGGAGATAATATGTCACCCAAAATATCGGGAATATGCATAGTAAGTTTAGGGAATAACAAGACGAAAGTAGAAGATGTACTTTGGATAGAAAATATCAAGCCTATTATCCTAAGTGTAAGTCATAAATGTGATCAAGTTCACATACTTACCTTTGATTCTCAGGAATGTGAGATCAAAAGAAAATATACTCGAAAGCTAGTAGCAGTGGCACCGAGAACATCTAGCAATGTGTACATCCTTGATATAGATGAAGAAGAAATATGTTTCTTGAGTCAAGAAGATGAAATTTAGCTATGGCATAGAAGGTTGGGACATTTAATATTTAAAAACTTAATCAAAGCGAACAAGAAGGAGGAAGTAAGGGATCTGCCAAAAATTATTAAGCCTTTAGATTCTATTTGTAGACATTGTCAAATAGGGAAGCAAACAAGAGTTAGTTTAAAAAAAAAAAGCATTCCACAACGAAACTATTAGAACTTATTCACAGAAATCTATGAGGACCTACCAGAACTAAAAGTATTTATGGTGAACATTATTTTATCTTGATGAATTGATGATTACAAAAGAATGACGTGGGTATACTTTCTAAAAGAAAAATTATAAACCTTTGACAAGTTTAAAACATACAAAGTCCTTGTAGAGAATGAAACATATATCAAAATTAAATGTTTGAGATCAGACAATGGAGGAGAATTCATGTCTAAAGAGTTCATTCAATTGTGTGAAAATCATGGTATCAAAAGACAATTTTTAGCTCCCAGGACTCTTCAATGGAATGGAGTGGAGGAAAGGTAAAACATAACAGTTCAAGAAGCTACAGGAACCATGCTAAATGAATCCAAGCTTCTAGTCAAATTCTGGAGAGATGCAATATACACAACAATCCACATACTTAATCGAGCTTAGTTGAGACCCAACCATGAAAAATCTTCTTATGAACTATGGTTTGGCATATCAACATCTGTAAAACACTTTAGAATTTTTTGAAGCAAATGTTACATTAAGAATGATGAAGATAATTTAGGAAAAAATGATCCAAGATATGATGAAGGCATATTTTTAGGTTATTCACCTAATAAGAAAGCATACATATATTATAATATTAGATTAGTAAATATAGTGGAAAGTGCCAATGTAAATATAGATGATCTAAAACTAAAGAAGAACATATCCAAAGACATATCAAAAATTGATAAAGAATCTCAGCAAGAAGATGATGATACTAAAACACAGGAAAATGAACTGTATATTGATGAAGAAGACAATGAAGAAATTCCCTTTCCAAAAGCTCCATCGAAAAGAATTCAAAAGAATCATCTTGAGAGTCAAATCACTGGGGATAAAAATGAAGGAGTAGGAACAAGAAGGAACCCCACATTTGACTCAGAACAAGCAATGTTGTCTATGATAGAACCTAAATCATTTAAAGAAGACAACAAAAGTAAAAAATGGACAACGACAATGAATGAAGAACTTGACCAGATAGAGAGGAACCATACCTGGGAATTAGTTCTAAGACCTAAGGAAAAGAATGTGATAGGAACTAAGTGGATCTTCAAGAACAAACTAAATGAAAATGGGGAGATTATAAAGAACAAAGAAATATTAGCTTGCAAAATATATGCTCAAGTAGAAGGTATTTATTTTGAAGAAAAGTTTTCTCTAGCAGCAAGAATAGAAGTAATCAGAATGTTTCTGGCATTTGCATGCTTCAAGAAATTTCAAGATTTTTCAGAGGAATGTCAAGTCAACATTTATGAATGGAACTCTAGAAGAATTCTATGTTGAACAACCATAAGGATCCATGCTAACAAAAAATAAATACTATCTGTGGAAGCTAAAGAAAGCTTTGTATGGTCTTAAGAAAGCCCCAAGAGCATGGTTTTAAAGCTTAGATCAGTACCTAGAAAAACAAGGATATAAGAGAGGCACTACTAACAACAACTTGTATATCAAAATTAAAGATCAAAATATGATTGTTGTGGTAGTATATGTCGATGATATAATATTTCAGAGTAATCTTACTATAATCAGCAGAAAATTTGCTACTGGAATACAAGAAGAGTTTGAAATGTCTATGCTGGGAGAACTATTCTTCTTCTCAGGTTTACAAGTCACTCAATCAAAAAAAGGAATATTTTTTTCCCAAACCAAATGTATCAAGGAAATGTTGAAGAAATTCCAAATGGAAGACAATAAAACAATAAGTACTCTCATGGTTATTGGATGTAAACTAAGCCTCTATGATGACTCAACAAAATTAAATCAAACTATGTATAGATCAAGGATCAAAAGTTTGCTCTATTCAACAAACAACTAGACCTGATGTCATGCAGGTTGTAGGACTAGTGGGAAAATTTCAATTTGCACTTAGGGAAATTCATATAAAATCAGTAAAAATAATATTCAAATATCTTAAAGGGACCTTAGAGTTTGGATTATGGTATCCAAAATATAAATACTTTGCATTAAATGCATACATTGATGCAAATTGGGATGGTAGTATAGATGACAAGAAAAGTACCAGTGGAAGAGAATTTTTTCTTGGAAAATGTTTGGTAGCATGGCTCAGTAAGAAAAACACATCCACATCACTATCAACAACATAGGAAGAATACATTGCTATTGCATCCTGTTGCACACAAGTTCTTTGGATGAAGAAAACATTAGAAGATTTACAAATAAGATATGATGATCCCATTACTATTAATTTTGATAACACTAGTTCCATAAGTATCCCTAAAACTCCACTAATGCATTCTAAAACCAAAAACATCCCAATCAAATACCATTTCTTAAGAGATTAGGTTACACAAAGAGTGGTTAAAATAGTGTATGTGGACACCAAAGAAAAAATTGTAGACATATTCACAAAAGCTTTTCCCAAGAGTACCTTTGAAAATATTCGACATAAATTGGGAGGAAATTGACATACCTCATTACTGTCAAAGCGGGAGGAAATTGAGAAGTAGCAGAAATAAAAAATTTCAAAGAAAAGGTTTACATCAATGCTGAAGGGGGATAATGTTGGACATAGTGGTATAATGTCATCATTGATGTCAACCATGGAAAGAGATTACAATAGAACATAATGGGTAAAGAACGTTAATCGGAGATCATAAGGGATGCCACATTTGAAGTAACATATGAGCCAGAGTTCTGCGAGTAAAGAAATCATTTTTTAAATGATTGAGTTACATGAGTCATTCATTCTTAGTTCAGAGAAATCCAAGACCATCAGATCAAGGTGGAACAAGAGGCTGGGAGAAATATAATGCCAACCGTCGATCATGAAGGAGCGTCAGATGGTTTCTTAGCCATTAGATAAAGATTTGATTTACAATTAAGCATTGACCGTCGATATGGAATGGAAATGTTGAACCATTAGATCACACTAAATAAAAGAAGGTGGCCAACTTTGGTGCTAACCACTCCAATGAAAAGAAGTATGAATCATGTAGGAATACCCGATGGCCAAAGCCTCGAAGTCATGAACTCCCGTCGACCCTCAAATCAAACGAAGAGCTAGGAAATCCCACCGATCGTTGATCGACATAAAGTGGAAGGATAGGGTAAGCTTTGAAATCCTGAAGTCTAGAAGGAAAGCTACCTGTTGATCCATTTCGGGACCATTCTCTACCGTTGGATGAAGTAGTAGAAGGATAGGATAAGTGAGGCTAAAGACACGAAGTCCCAAAGTAAATAGAGGTTGTCGGATCAAGACAAGGAAAGATCAAATGGTGGAAAAACATATTCGACACTTCGGGGATGATTGAAGGTTGATATAAAAGTGAAAAATTCTTGAAGCCACGAAGTATCGAAACCATGAAGTGTAGAGACATGATTCAAGAGAGAGACATGTGGCATAAGACAAAGATGACATGTGGACCAATCAACTGGTGACAAGTGTCAGGGTCTAGTTGGCACATTAGGTATATGAAAGTCATGAATCAAGGTGACACGTGGAAGCCAATCATCCAGTGCCATGTCAAAAATGATGTCAGCATGCCACATCACTATGGAATTACAAACCCCCGGGATGTCCATCTTCTCCTACCAGCAAAAATGCCTGAAGCACCGAAGGCCGAAGTCGCAAACAAATGTTGGTCATTGATCTAACATACTCCAGGTTCTCTCATGACTATTAGATCAAGTGTAGGGGAAGGATAGAGTAAGCGTGAATCACAAAGTAACACTAAAAATTGATCTTCTTCAGGAGTAGTCTCAATCGTTCAATAAAGTACAGTGGAAGGATAGCGTAAGGAGTACTAACAAATGACAACAAGCGGTCACTGTAGCTTTAATAATTATTCAGTATGTAAACCTATAGAGGGATTGAACTACTTCAAATTTCGAGTAACCCAGAGTCCCGAAACACCAAAATCTCTAAGTAAACAAGAACCATCCATCTCAACATGCAAATAAAAGACAACTATTGATATTGATAAGAAATTAAGTGCTCGCTTGGGTTAGCACTTAGACACAACCCATGGTGATATAGAATAGAGGTCTTGAAGTGCTTATGTACACAATTTAACACAAAGAGGATGAGTTTTACCTATGACAAGAAGGAATTTTGAATCAAATAAAGATATGGAATTTGTCTTGATTGATCTTAAGTGATCCAATATAAGAAATGCATTATAGAGATAATCGAAAAGTTCAGATATGTTTTAAATTGAAGATGAAATAAAAAGGCATGATATTGAATCAAAAGAAATCGATGCATACCTGTGATTTATTTATGAAAATCCCTCTTACTAAATTGAAGATCTTTCACGATAATATATGAAAGGAAGATATTAATTATAAGTTAAAAGGATAAACATTATTTGTTGTTAAACAAAATGAATAGGTGCATTGGTTCAAACAAAGGGAGACAATGATTCAAAAATCACACCAGTTAGGAAACTATAAAAGAAAGAAAGAATGATGAAAGATGGTGTGTCTCTATAGTCCAGATCAGAAGATCAAAAGCAGAAGTAGAGTCCAAGAAGGAAAGTTGAAGATAATTATGCAGTGAGGGTGGAAGGGAGGAGCAAGGAAGGATTCATATCCTTGTCTATGTAAAGTGTGAAAACAAGGGAGTTGATGCTTCCTAGGGTTGGTGCCCTAAAACAAGAGAGTCGGTGCTTCCTAGGGTTGGTTTCCTAAAATAAGGGAGTTGGTGCTTCCTAGGGTTGGTGCCCTAAAGAAGGGGTTTTGTGTCTCCAAGAGTTGGT
>JZKD02S1676019.1:343289-372052 GCA_000966675.3 Picea glauca
TGTCGACTGCTAGTTCAGATAGCTGGCAATCACTTAAGGGACGAAAGGGTGTTCAGCCTTTGATATCCTTACTGGGATTATCTACTGAACAACAACAAGAATATGTTGTTTCTTTTCTTTCTATTTTTTCTATGGAAGTTGACAGTTGTTGGTGGAATACCTCCTCTTCTGCAACTATTGGAAACAGGCTCTGTTAAAACAAAAGAAGATGCTGCATTTGTATTGAGAATTTTGTGTTGTCATAGTGAAGATATTCATGCTTGTGTCTAGAGTACAGAAGTTGTTCCAACACTCTTACACCTACTAGAAAATACAGATATCAAAGTTCCAAAAAACTGTTGCAGAGGCCCTTAGGGACTTTATTCGGGAAGCGGATCCTAGTATTTTATATCAGTTGGGGGTTTTACTTTTGGGAGATCATCCAGAATAAAAAAATGCATGTACTTGAGGTGTGTGGTTGTTTGCTTTCACTTACATCTCATAGAGACCTTCTGCATGAGAGAACGTGAAGCGCTGGAAATAGAGGGAGGAGCTTCATCTAGCAAAGCCCTGAGGTCTTTTCCTTTTGCATGTAATCTAGATTCATCCTGTTTTGATTTTTGGGTAAGTTTATGTTTTTGGTGGTTTAGGCGAGCCCGTGTGTGTGCTCATTAACCACCGAAAAGGCTAAATGACTCCATGCCCAATGCTAAAGGCTACTGAAACTACTAGGTTCTTGGTCACCTCACAGGGAGATGCCCATCCCAGTTGGAGCCAGTGTTAGCATTTAAAAACGCACCGACATTTTTGATGGAAAGATGGATTATCTTGTAGGGAAATTTTAGATAGCTTCCTGAGCTCCAAATGAAGATCTGAAAGAACCATTGGAAATCTCAGGATTTGTAGATGTCGATCGACTATATAAACATGCAAAACTGACTTTTTATGACCAAGAAATTCGATTTTGAAAATCTGACCACTTTCAACAGCGCAGAAGGCAGAATTTTTGACTAGTTAGCTGTGGAAAGTGGCTGCTTTCAACAACTAAGGAGCAGATTTTCGGGTAAGTTAGTTGTTGAAAGCTGTCAAGGCTAGAATAGCCAAATGTTCACCCAGATCAATAATTTTTGGGTTTGAATGATTTGAATCCTTCTTCAATAAGCTGGTTATGAATTACCAAATCAAAATCTGAAGGCCATTCTTGGAGATGAAAGTCAAAAGGGCATTTTTTGACTAGATTTAGTGATTTTCAAGNNNNAAATGATAGGGATTTTTGGCACACATCATCAAATTCGAATTCCACTTTCAAAGGAACAGATCAAAGAGCCTTGGAAGGCTAGGCTACACTTCATCAACTTTCAACCAATGTTTGAAGCCCAAAAGATAGAGGTTGACCTCATCTTGAGGAGCTCTCCTTATCTTTTGTGAATTAGTTTTGACTTTCTATTTTTAGAATATCAGATCCATCATTTTAGGATCTGAAACTGATTGTAAGAGGCTATAAATCCAAAGACATTTGGAGCACTAGAGGGTTCAATTTTTGACTACTATGATGTTGCCTCTGTAACACATAGACTTATTCTTATTTTATAAAAAATTGCAAGTTTCTTTCAGTTTTGTGTCAGATTTTATCTTTTTTTTTTTTATTGATTATAGTTGAAGTTTCTTTTGTTTAATCTCATTCCATTTGCAGTGACTGTCATTTCATTGTTTTAATTTTTTTGGTTGATTATCATAAGCTATTTCTCGGTTGTTAGACCCATTGTGCTTGTTGGTATGAAACATAATCTGGTTCAATAGCTGTATTCCTTCCCCATTTAATCAAACTTTATCTGACCATGGTGCTAGGAAGCCTTGTGAGATTTTGTATCTCTAGACAATCTCGAAACACAGTTCAGCCCTTGGATATTCATTTTGATCCACAAAACCACTTCAAATATTTAGAGAAACATTTCCCAAAAAAGAATTAGTTACCAGGCATCTCCGACTTACAGCCTAGGAGAGTTTCCTGGGGTGATAACAAGTCCATCCTTTCCTCCTCTTGTATTAGATTTATATGAATGGGCTTAGTTGACATCTCTCTCTCTCTCTTAAGAGATAATCTACCACCATTATAACTAGTTTGTGATCTACGATATTCAACTATTTTATTCATTAATAGATGTTGGGTTTGTATTGTATTATTGTACTATCTGCTATATTCCTATGTGTGTTTCATTCCATTCTCTATACAATCCAAATAAAATCTACAAGAAATAAAACATATGACAATGCAATGACAAATGGATTTCCACTCTCAATGTGCCAATCAACATTAGGTCACTAACTCTATATGATGTTGAGTGATTTTTTTTCATAATTGATCTCTAGAGATTTCACGCACAATACAATTCTAAGTGCAACTTCCCTACTCCTTCCTCTCCAACGAAATGTAAGGATGGCTTCAGTTGTTGAATTTGGTATTGGCCTTGTCTCTCGGCTCTGGCTTATGGTTTCAATTGTTCCAATAACTAGAAAATACTTCTCTTTGATATTATTGGTTTTGTTATCACTCCAAGAAATCACTCCATGACTGTAGAAGGGTGTAAGCTTGGTAACTTTTAAAAGATCAATAATGTGGAGGTAAAGAGGATCAGATCAGATGACATTATAAACTCATATCCATTTAAAAATACATCAGTCACTTGAAAGACCAAGGCTTTCAACTATGTAACTCAGAAAGTTTAATTTAATGTGTGGAAACATGGAGAAGACCTATTATGCTAACAAAAATACCTATACAATAGTTTATGTGAATGGCCAGTAATGATAGTTTATGTGAATGGCCAGTAATGATAGGCAAAATAATCTTCACACCAACATAATCATATATAAGATTGCATATAATATATGGCCAGACCCAACAAGTAAATACTTGCAACTTTAGCTTATGAATGCACTAATAGTATAACAACTATATGGCATTAAGACAAACATCAAAAGAAAAGTATATACGTTTAGTATACCAATGAAGAGATGGGATGAAAACCTTTTGTAATTGAATATACATAAACTTGTAAAGAAAGGAGATGGAAAACTAAGTAACACAGTGAAAGAATCTCGATGTCAAGATTTATTAATGGCCATCTCCAAAGGATGAAATGTACAGGTCTTCAAGAATAGAACCACAGTCCAGATTGTTCTTCCTCCCTCATTGGTGTATCAAAGGTCTTAGTCTTTATAGCCTTTACATAAAGGTTTCAAGATCCTATTTTAATGGATCTGAAATACCTAAAATAACATAATATTTAACCAATAAGATATAATTTGATCAATATAAATCGAATTTGACAGCCACAGCATTATTTGGCAATTTGTTGATGAAAATCACAAATTCAGAAATCTGTCTTTGATGGCTGGGAGATTTCTGTCAAGAGTAATCATGGAATTTGGTGTTATTCCCTTACCACATGTCTTCAAAACCTCATTAGGAAGTTGATATGCATTCTCCTAATTATTACGCTTTATTTATGATCATTCCCACGCATCCTGGAATCAAGAAATTGTGATCTGGGTAGAAAGAATATGTTTTTGAACTCTTCTGCACATTTGGAGGCTCTTTTTCTCTGTATCCTCTCTTTTGGCCACCAAAAAGGAAAGCTTTCGGCTGCTCATTACACTGTGAAAAAACCATTTAGCCACCGAAAGATAATTTTTTTTTTTTGGATTTTTTTCAAGATAGGAGTTGATTTATTCATTTGAATAATATATTTAAATTCCTGTCTCAAACATTTTAAGATTTATAAATAAATCTTCTACCTTATAATGATTTATCATGTGATATCAAAATAATTAACAAATCATTTTTTATTTCTAACATCTGGCTCCAATTGGGATGGAGACCTCCCTGCGAGGTTTCCAAGAACCACATATCTAATGTATTTCTTGAAAAAATAAAATCCATAACTTAGTCTCTAGTGTTCCATTGGGCATGGAGTCAACATTCCATTGGGCATATATTCATCCATTCACCTCTTTCTGAAAATCTTTCATGACCTATGTAAAGCTCTCTGTACATATTCAAGACTGTCTTTATTCACACAAGGTAACTGTTGCATCTGTTGTAAAGTGAAAGAAAACAAATTCTTGGAAAGAGAGATTATTTCCTATCCTATCTACTCTAACCAACTCTATGATTTGGTTAGGTAAAGGATGGTTTCCATAAAAGCTAGCCACGCAATTTTAATACTGAAATGATTTCATCATTCTCACTGATCAACACTTGATTTTTAAAATAAAACAACAGTGAATAAAAATATTTCACAAAACCAAACTCAACAGGAAATATGTGGAAGCTTAAAAAATCTGAAACTTTCAAATTTTCTGAAAGGTATGATTCTATGAAGGATGCCACTGGATCTTTGAAACTGAAATCATAAACCTCCTAATCTTCGGGAAAAAGATGCATCTTTATGATTTCTTCTCTGTTAGAAGATTTCTTACCTTTTTGTTATTTTGTTATTACCTTGTGATCATCAAACACTATGACCTCCTCTTCAGAATAATATTCAAAGTGCGATGATAGAGCAGTGTTTGAATGACAAAGATTATGATCAAATCTAAAAATGTAATTGTCTATACAATCATTAGTTATCATAGGTTCAACATGCTTTGTAAATTGATCATAAATTTTACATGAATACCTGTCTCTAGAATGCTCTGCCAATGTTGAAGAATCCGATTCACAATCTAAGATAATCTTAGTTGCTTGCTGCTTTTCTAAAACTACCTCATAGTCATTACCTTCCAACTCAGTTTCTGAACTATACTGACATTTTGCTGGCTCAAATTTATGCATATTTTCAAAATCAACCTTCTCTCAGATCCTCCTAGAAGCATGAATATTTTCCTCCACCTCTAAAGAATCTTCAAACATAATTCTTAATGATGAAGATTTTCTTTCTAGCAGAAGAAGGGAAAGGTTTGAATGCAATCCCATCACATAATATATCATGGTAGTTGTCTTTCTAGGCTAGATATCCAAAGGCATAGCATGGTATATGCTGCAAAATCTTCGATTGAAAGCAGGCAAAGTTTCATTTTGTTCTCTCTTCAAAGCATAGAAATCAACAAGGTAAGAATTTGGTGATTTATGTTCACCCCAATTCTTCACAAAAACATTAGAGAATTCGATCCAAGAGTGAATGGAATCAGCTCTCAGACTCTTAAACCAAGAAGCAACATCTCTGATCAAAGATTTAGAGAAAAATCTGATGATCACATCTTCATGACCAATTTGAAAACGATCAATAAAATCTTCAAAGGATTCCAGATGTCTTTCAGCTGAAGCTTGATTCTCTCCAAAAAACTAGGGTAGATATTCATAATAGTCAATAGGATAAGGATGAATAAGATAAGGCAATTTTAAAGGCTTAAACATATTCATCCTGATTTTGATTTGAAAGGTTGTGGGCTTATCATGAGAGATAACAAGTTGTTGACAAGGTTCAGAAGTTATGGCAAGAGGATTTGAAATCTCATAGGGTTTTGAAATAATTTTAATTTCTTCTAGATCACATGGTTGATCAGATTCTAAAGGAAATGAAATACAATGGTCATCTTTATGAAAAAGCTGGGGCAAAAAGACTGAATCAACATCTACGATGCAAGCATGCTGCTAATCTTCTTCTAAAGATGGATATATAAAAGAAGGCTAATAATCATCAGAATATACAAAACAAAGGATAATTCTTTTAACATGTGAAGGGAAAGATATGAAGGAGCTAATAAAGAACAACAACAATTCATGAAGCAAACTTATGAAATGATACCTGGATTTTGAATTTAGCCTCTTCATTTTCTATCAATCGGATCCTCCCCAGTAGAGTCTTTAATGTGGAGTCGCTAGGAAAATTATTACAACCAAATTTTATGTTTGTCTCTTGTCTTCCATCAAGAAACAGATCTACGTCGTTCTCACAGGGAAACTCTTCTTTCACTTTCGTTTCCCGACAACGGTGCCATTTTGTTATCACTCCAAGAAATCACTCCCTGACTGTAGAAGGGTATAAGCTTGGTAACTTTTAAAAGATCAATAATGTCGAGGAAAATAGGATCATATAGGATGACATTATAAACTCATATCCATTTATAAATACATCATTCACTTGAAATACCAAGGATTTCAACTATGTAACTCAGAATGTTTAATTTAATGTGTGGAAACATAGCGAAGACCTATTATGCTAACATAAATACCTATATAATAGTATATGTGAATGGTCAGTAATGATAGGTAAAATATTGTTCACACCACCAGAAACATATATAAGATTGCATATAATATATGGCCATACCCAACAGGTAAGTACTTACAACTTTAGCTTATGAATGCACCAATAGGATAAGAACTATCTAGCATTAAGACAAACATCAGAAGCAAAGTATATAAGTTTAGTATACCAATGAAGAGATGGGATGACAACCTTCTGTAATTGAATATACATAAACCTGGAGAGAAAGGATATGGAAAACTAAGTAACACAGTGAAATAAGCTAGATGTCAAGATATATTAATGGACATCTCCAAAGGATGAATTGTACAAGTCTTCAAGAATAGAACCACAGTCCTCAAACTATTCTTCCTCCCCCATTAGTGTATCAAAGGTCTTAGGATTTATAGCCTTTACATTAAGTTTTCAAGATCCTATTTTAATGGATTTGAAATACCTAAAATAACATAATATTTAACCAATAAGATCTAATTTGATCAATATAAATCGAATTTGACAGCGGAAGCATTATTTGGCAATTTGCTGATGAAAATCACAAATTCAGAAATTTGTCTTTGATGTCTGGGTTATTTATGTGAAGAGTAATCATGACAATTGGTGTTATTCCCTTACCACATGTCTTCAAAACCTTATTAGGAAGCTTATATGTATTCTCCAAATTATTACCCTTTATTTATGATCATTCCCATGCGTCCTGGAATCAAGAAATCACGATCTAGGTAGAAAGAAGGAATTTCTTTACTCTTCGGCACATTCGGAATCTCTTTTACTCTGTATATTCTCTTTTGGCTGCCGAAAAGGAAAGATTTCGGTGTCTCATTACACTTTGAAAAATCCATTTAGCCGCCAAAAGCTAAAATTTATTTTTTGGTTTTTTTTCGAGATAGGAGTTGATTTTTTCATTTCAATAATATATTCAAATGCTTGTCCCAAAGATTTTAATATTTATAAATAAATATTCTACGTTATAATGATTTATCATGTGATATAAAATTAATTAGCAAATCATTTTGTATCGCTAACAGGTTCTCCCCACCATTTGTTTTAGTTCATCAAGAATTGGCTATGTATGTAATCACCAAAATAATGATTGTTTCATGTGATGTGAATGACAAACAAAAGTGAATTATTATATGTTGTGTATTGATGTTATCGTCAACAAACCATGACTATGAGGATGTAAGGTTGTGTATTTTTACCAACATTACAACTAGCTCGAGGATGAATCAATATACAAGAGAATTGTCATCAACTTGTTGGTAGTATGATTACTCAATTCCCATTAGCATCTAACAACATAATTTTTCTCTTTCGAAAATATTGGGATTGTCATAAGTATTATACAATTCAATAGATGATTAGACAACAAACAATTAGTTGACAACATGTAGCAAAACCATCCTTATGAGTTCCAATGAAGCCAAAAGCAAGTCATTGTTTATTTGCTAAATAAGATGGTGATGGAAACATGGTTTGACAATTGTAAAAAATCTCACCTATTGAATGAAAATTATTTATGAATATGGTATCCTCTTTTTCAAAACCATTTGAATCTATTTTTTTCTCCCAATTGAATTTCAAATAAAATTTCCTTCGATCGAGAGTGTGAAGATTATAAACTTCAACATGATTAGGAGGAATTAATCAAGACAAATGTTACCATTCATCTAAATCCTTGTCAAAATTATCTACTTGTTCATGTAAATATTCATATTCTTTAACATCATCCATTGAAAAAGGACCACCATCAACATACCATGGCCGATATTGGAAATTCCTCTAATTTTCAATAAGTGTTTCACTTGAAATCCTTGTATATGTGGGAATGTTAAAAAAAGGTTGGCATAGAAGTAATTGTTTCCAAAAGAACCCTCAAAGTCATTATAATCCTCTTTGGGAATGGAAAAATATCATGGAAAAAATTGAACAACTATAGGGATATCTCTATGTTTCTATGCCTCTTTATTGCACCTAGGCTCATAGCTCCAAGAGCTTGGAATTTGTAACATCCTGCATTGGTGCAATGAGAAAACTTATTCTTTGGGGACACTTGCTCGCAAGTGATCCGGATTATTATGCTATTAAAACTTTTGATTTTGATTATGAGGTATTATGGGTTGATGACATGTTGTTTTACTTCATTGACATAGACCGGTGCTATTGACTCAGTTTTACAGAGTGTCCAGGATTTTGGACCTCGAGGATGCAGAGGCATCGATGGAACCCCTTGGACTCCAGATTGAGTCTGGGAGTGTACCATTGGGGTTTGATTGTATTACTATGATATTAGTGCATCTGATTAGATGATATGATATGGATATATTTTGACATGATTTGTTGAAGACGGAGGCCAACGATAGCTTGCCGACTAGACTCACATGTGGAGTAAAGTCGTCACGCACAACTACCATAGATGTTGAGGGAGAGATGTGGAAAATAGCCATGCCATAGCCTACTAGCACTCCTTCCGTGGCTCGAACTGTAGGTTAACGTTTACCTAGTTCGAAAGGACCCACGATGCCATGAGGGCAGACTGCGACAGTCGCTCACGAGGATTCTAAGCGGTGCGCAATAAGGCGGGGGCCTTATTCCTTAGAGGTCCATAGTCTCCCACAAGTTCACCTCACAGAGTATTGACTCTAGGGGTTATTGATGTCTACCAAGTCAGTCAAGAGGCGAGTGGCACCCTTGGAGCACATAGTGCGTCCTGAAGGGCACGCCGCGCAAGGGAATAGATGAGGTAAGTGGCACCCTTGGAGCACCTAGTACGTCTTGAAGGGCACATGGTGTTTTTTTGATAAATGAATGAACCTAGTTGGCCTTAGGATGAACAAAGTGATAAGAATTAAAAAATAATAATAATAATAATAATAATAATAAATAAAAAAAAAAAAAAAAACATTTCCCCTAATTAAATGTCGCCCAGTACGATATTTAAGGTCTGAGTCTAAATTATGGTAGTGGTAAAATTTTGTCTATCTATAAAATAATAATAATAATAATAATAATAACAACTTAAATAATAATTATCATCTTCGTTAAATCTTGTAACATGAAGGGAGTAAGAAATTTAATTTATTCATAAAATAAAAAGGGAAGAAAAAAATAAAATGAACCCTTCCTGTGTGCAAAATTTTTCTTGGCCTGTGATTTTTGAGGTTTTTAATTTATTGCAGATCGACTTACCATTCCCTATATGCATTTTTTTTGGGGGGGCTGGTTTTCCTCATGCCCTTATATTCAAATAAAAGTAGACTATTTATCTCTGATGCGTTGTTGGGCACCCCAAGAGACAAAATAATTTGAAACCCTTACACCCAGTTGCGTTAAACCATGTAATGACTGTGTAATGTTTCCTCTATGTTTAGTATGGCGTATTGACTATGTAATGTTTTCTCAGTGTATAGAATGGTCTAAATTATTGCGCATGAAATTATTGACTGTGTAATGATTGCATATTCAAAATTCAAAATACGAAATGCCTCTAATTTCCGATGCATGTGGGATTGGATTGAGTAATATAAAAAAAAAATGCAAGTGTATTCGCAAGAGTTAAATGAACCAACTGTCATATCTCACACTCATTTTCCACTTGTGAAAGGCTTTGCATAATTACAAATCATGTGATAACAATTTATTTTTCGTTGTTCACCACCTTTACCTACTACAACTAAGCCCTTGATGCGAAATATGCAAATGGACGGAAGTTTCAAAATGAGATATCAATGATCGTGCAATCCATTGGCATTGATTTCACACCGACCTTCATCCAATCTTATCTTTTGATATTATTTTTTTTCCACTTCTCACACAAGAGAATATCAAAGAATCTTGAAATTAATATGGTGTCATTTGACAGACGAAATTCTCATCATGAAGTAATTGTGAGGACAATCTCATGCTGATAAGCATAGATTTTTTTTTTATTTAAATAGGACTGTAATATTGTAAACACGATTATAATTCCTGGCATCTGCGTTTCTTGGAATTATAACTCTACGTCCCTACTGTCACCCAGGTTCTTCACCCTGAAGTTGTTAATCAATACCCTTATCCCGTTGACTATCATGGATTTTTATTTACACCAGTTTTACCAAAATTAACGCCCATGAATGGTGGCTCCCAACCAATTTCCCTCTGGTTGTTAATGCCCCCATTGTTTACTGGAAACTCTGACTGGGTTATTGCAGAATTCACCCATGATTTCTGCCTAAACTGATTGACTGAGTTGTTGTTTTATAACCACGATATTTGTCTTAAAAAGAAAAATAAAATCTTTGGGTTACCCTCATTGCCAATGATTTCCTTTTTTCTGTAGACCGCAATATCATTGTAATGCCTAGCGATTTTGACTTGAAGACTGTGATTTCATTTGATGAAGACTGCTAATTGCCTTGAAAACAATTACCCTAGCATTTTTTGTTTACCTCACAACGTTAATGCCCATCTGTGTCCTTTTCTTACATTCCCTGACAACGATTTTAAATGGCATTAATGTTCTGAACAATGTTGTTATTCTTTGGCAATACAACCATTGTTCCTAGTTAGTGTTTGATAATGGCATCATTTGCTTTATTTGGCTCTAAAGGGCATCTAATATTTAACCTCAATATAGCAGTAAAAAAAAAAATCTCTATTATTATTTTAATGCCTTGTTATTTGCTTTATGTTAAATACCAAGTTAATTGCTATTAAATGCCTTGTTATTTGCTTAATGTGTAATGCCTTGTTAGTTTCTTTATTATTTATTTTAATCGTAGCATTCTAGTTTAAGATTTCCACTATTGTGATCAAGATTAATGGCTAGTTGGATGGAGATTTGGATTAAAATAGATGTGACCCTATAGGTTGTGTTAGTAATTTAAATTTGATTGGTGAGTAAAGATTGGATTGCATATTTTTAAATTTGCTAATTTGGTTGTGTTAATATCTAATCGATGGTAAATTAATGGCTAATTTATACTTTAGACAAGCTAGTTAGATTATAATTAATGATTAATTATATTTTTAATTATTATCCAAGTTGAAGTTCAGACTTGCTTATTGATGTCCATTTAACATGGAATTAGATGGTACCTTTATGACGATTTGTAATTTAAATTTGCACAAATGGATTGGTTTTAAGGTTAATTTAGATTGTACCTTAAGGTCATATTACATTTTAGACATGCTATGTTGGGCTCATCATAGATGATTAAAACAGACTGTAATTATCGACTAGCTTGACTCGACGATTGATCGGGATATTGACGAAGTCATATTTAGCTTGCACTTCCGGTTGAGGGTGTCGTTGTTCATTATAATTAATGTTTGTACTTGGTTTGTAAACATTTAATGTGTGTGGTTTTCTCACTGAAGGGTTATAGTTACTAGTGTGATTAATTTTGGGTGCATTGGGTTGTTAGGATGATGGTCCTTAGCTTAATAGGCATGGTCTGCTTATGTCGGACGAGATGTAGAAACCTCCTTGTTTCTCAGAACAATCGCTAGCCTTGAGACCTTAAATGGTCAAAATCGATGGGAACCTGGGATTGAGCATTGCTTATGTGTCCTAGAGGTCCTAACCATTGCATGGTAGGACAAGCGGGTAGTCGTTCTTATTCTTCATCGGTTGAATGTCATACATTGCTTCCAGGTGCTTGATGTGCCTTATGTTAGGCCGTTATGTTGTTGTTGCGTGAGTTTCATGCATTGTTTTCATCGTCGTGTTGCAATGTTGAGTATAATGTCATTTTACCTTCCTACACACACACAAAAAAAAAATTAATAATAATTGCACTTGTTATGTGAGGCTTGTTGTCGTAATGAAATGGGAGGTATGCTACATAATTTTTATCATAAACAAATGATTAATAAAACCAAGGTGTTTTTTTATACATATCAATAAAAATAGATGCCAATGCAAATTCACAGGGGTTCTCCCCACCATTTATATCAATTCATTTACAAATGGCTATGTATGTAATCATTGTAATAATGGTTGTTTCCTAGGTGTGAATGATGAACAATAATGAATGCTTATATGTTGTGTGTTGAGGTTATCACCTACAAATCACAAGTGTCAAAATGAAAGGTTGTGGAAGTTTACCAACAACACAACTAGCTTGAAGATAAGTCAACATACAAGGGCATTGACATCAACTCTTTAGTGGTCTAATTACTCTTCTCATTGTAATCTAACAATGCAAATTTTCTCTTTGGAAAATATTGGGATTGTCATAAGTATTCTACAATTCAATTGATGATTGTACAACAAATAATTAGGTCAATATCCAAGTACATTGCCATAAACTTGTTGGTAGTTTGGTTACTCTTCCCATTTGAATCTATTGTTTTCTCCCAAATTAATTTCAAATGAAATTCCCTTCAATGGAAAGTGTGAATATTATAAACTTCAACATGATAAAGAGGAATTAATCAAGACAAATGTTACCATTCATCTAAATCATTCTAAATGTTATCTACTTGTTCATGGAAATCTCTGTCTTCTTTAACATCATCAATTGAAAAAGGACCACCATCAACATGCCATGGTTGATATTGAAAACTCCTCCATTTTTCAATAATTGTTTCACTTCAAAGCCTTGTATATGTGGGAATGTTGCAAAAAGTTTGGTATAAAAGTAATTTTCTCCAACAAAAACCCTCAAAGTCACTAGAATCCTATTTTGGAATGGAATAATACCATGTCAAAACTTGAACAACTGTAAGGGTACCTCTATGTTTCTATGCCTCTTTATTGCACCTAGGTTCATAGCTCCAAGGCCTTATAATTTATATCATGTAAGAAAATGATTAAGAAAACCAAGGCATTTTTTATACATATCAATAAAACTAGACAACAATGCAAATTCACAGGGTCCATAAGCACTTTGTATAATACCTTGTTTCCTACATTCAAGAAAATGAATTTATGACTACAAACAATATTGGGAGTTTTAGTAGCATATGGAAAATTTCTTGTGCTCCTATGTCAAGATCAATGATTATTTCCACAAATGGCCTTATGTTTGTAGAAATAAGGCCAATGATCTTTGATTCGAATGAAATTGAATTTCCTATTAACATATCTTGATATCTTTCAAACCTTTTTTATACTTTTTCAACACGCTTTTCAATATATCTCAAAACTGCATGACACGAAACAACTGGTTGAAGATCAATATTATCATGTTACATTTCAAGAAGAGGAGCATTATAAACATTTAGCATATCATCATCATGTGATGGCTCATTTTTATAGTGTCCTTTATCATTATGAATAACATAAAATCATCATGAAGCTCCCATGGAGTGTTGTAGTGATAGGCGACAATCAACCCCTTCTTTTGCAAGCAAGAATTCACGTTACAATTTGTGTGTCTTAGAACACAATTCAACAACTATTCATAATATTCAACGGTATTGGAAGACACAAATTGTGATGCATTTAATAAGCATTCATCATTAATACCACGATGAATCATTATGTTGCTATGATGATTGTCATGTGGATTTCATAATGGTTTATCTCTATAAAAAATATCTTTGCTACATTCACTATCAAAGGGTTTGATCAATCTAGTGTTTCGATGTTAGGAACACCTTCGAACCATAAGAAACCAATAAAGGTGTTGATCCTCTATGTTTCCATTCATATGTATATGAAATGAGGACATAGTAAATATAGAAAGAAAAAAAGAATGTAAATATATAAATAAATAGTGAATTCATATCTCATAAATGCAAAAGAACTGTCTTGCACCAAAATATTTTACTCGAAGATACTTATGGATGACTTCCTCATGAAAAATAGTGAACCACTGGTGCATATCCCTGACAACAATGGGTGGACGTTGCATAAAATTTTATAGTTTTCAATGATACTCATTTAATGGATGACAATGTGCACTACTTGAAAATAGTTTATGTAAGTTAGGCCGCCTAGTGTTGGACAATCTAACTGGGCAATCAATTAGTGATTTTACTATGACACTTTGTACAATAAGCTATTGTGACTATAATACATGAAATGGAATTCATCAAACTCTCAACAAGCTTATTGTCAAGTAATTCAATGCGATGTCATCATAAGTCTTAAATTATTGTAGGTGCAATATCATGTATGTTCTTTTATATAAAGATTGAAGAAATTACTTGGCTACAACGTTGCAAAATAATTTTCAATAAGAAATAAGAAATATTGAAAGTGGGGATGGATTCCAAAATTATGGTCAAAATATCTTAGCACTTGTAATCCATATTAATGTAGTTGAATGTTGTAAATTCATGGTTGCAGCAATTAGCATCAATAATGGTGAATATCATGTGGATAACTATATCAAATAATCCTTTTGTATAAAATCATTGATAGGGTACAAACCAATATCTAACCCTTGCATTGGTGGAATAGGTATAGGTGTCCACCCAAGCATGTGTCACTTGCCAAATCATTCCCATAATGCCATTAAAAATATCTTCACCTTTTGTAAAAGTTCTAATGATATGAGGTTGTTCACCATGATCCATGTTATTCCAAGAAGAGAAATTATGACTACCTTAATTGTTCTTACATCTCTGGAAAATAGGACCCTCATAACCTCTAACTAATTTGATTTTAGGATATGATTCTACACAATCATAACAACTTCGGACAACTAAGAAATTATCAATCATGTCACAAAATTATTTATGGAAAGGAACCATGCATATGTCAAAATATGTCAATTTTCTCTATGAATAGGGAGTCTAGGTTGATATGCATTGTATAGAGAATGAAGTGGAGGGAAGGAACATGAATAGAAACAAACACAAAAATATTGCAGAGAGCATTGTAATATAGTAAGAACCAAATTCTATTAACAAATAAAATAGTGAAAGACTATGAAATGCAAATAACTACAAATTGTCTAGAATGGTGGTAGCTCATATTTGAAGAGAGAGATGCCATCGACACTATTCACAATATGATCATTAAAAGAGGCCCAAATGGAATTTTAACATAAATACTAAACCATAAGAGGAAAAAACCCTAAATATCTGAAACCCTAACCCTAGGATATGTAGTGGTCTAAGGAATGTGGGCCTCGAGGAGTCTAGTTGATATATCAACTTCTCGAGGCTGCAAAATCTGCATACAAATTCCATTTGAGGTGCAACATAGCTTGTTGGAAATATCTCGATGAGAAAAAAAATTTCATTCAAGGAATAGGCATGAAAAAATAATGCCAATCTGTCACAGGGCCAAAAAAACATTGTTTAGGGATTCAAAAACATGCTAGAAGTTCGAGACCTTTAAAATTTGAGAAAAACTATCAAGATGGGGAACTTTCCATTATGAGTTAGTAGAAGAGGTGGGTGGCCACTGATATCCACCTTGATCATAGGTAGAGGATCATGATGCGAATCATCTCCAAGAGTGAAATGTTACCTAAAATGCACATCATTTCTATAATTTGAGTGGCTTTATATATTAGAATTAGGAGGAGGTGGTCAAAGACTTCAAACATTTCTTGTTCTAAAATTTGTGCATTGCAATTCTCTAAATTGATTGCATCAAATAATGAATTGATGAGAAAAATAACATAGTATTTAATGCCAATCTTAGTGATGGATACCATGAGAAGTAGAAAGAGAAATTAGAAAAAAAGAAAGCATATTCACAACATTTACATTATCTTTCTTATTTGATGGTCTTTGTTCCACTAGAGTGGGGGCAATGTTTATGAAAGATTTTAGTGAGATTGTGGGCATTCATTCCTCTTATTTGATTGCATTGGATAATTTCCTATCCAAATGGAGAAATGATATCACAATTGCATTAATAAGTATGAAGGATAGATATATCAACACATTTGTAGAACATTTAGTATGAATGATAGTTGAAATTAAATGCATTAACAATGAATACTGTTGTGAAATAGTTTCTAGGATGTTTGATTCTACTTATGGAAGAACATTTTGTTGATAAGGAGGGTTCTAGAAAGTACATCCAACATTACTATGGAAAGTTTCCAAGTCATAAATCAACTAGACAAGCATATTACTATCACCCACTAATTTAGAAGTTGCATGTTTTCCATCCTTAATCCATCCTTCAAACTTGGAATCACATTTGTAGAAGACTGTGCACTTTGGTTTAAAGGTAGATGATATAATTGATGATCTTGTAAATATCAAAATTTTCCCCATCAAAACATTATTGTTATACCTTTGTTTCATATTAATAAAATTTTAATTTTGAAATGATTCTTCCACAAAAACAATAATAGGAATGGTCATTTGCATGATATTATCCAAACTATGATAATTACGACTATCAAACAAGTCATTTTCAGTAGTGCATTTTCTAATACTACGATTATTTGTTCCTTTAGATGATATTTTCATAAAACATACACAAAATTACATAATTTTTAGATTATTTGAAACATACAATTAGATAATTACAAATAGATTTGAATTGCAAATTCCATGCAGTGTTTGTGGTACAATATAGTTGACCATAGTTATGATAGAGCATGGTTGATAATGGGTCACCATAGCTATGCTAGAGTAGGGTTGACAATGAGTCACCATGTATGTGTATTATGGGTGAGTATGCATGTCACTATGTTTTACCATAAACATATTAGTATTAATAGTAATGGTAATATATGAATGAGTAGTAATTTATTAATTAGGTAGTATTAATAGTTAATGCCAACATACAATAAACAACACATATTATATATTAATGTAACAAATTTTGCTAAAGGATTATATCAAGGAAAATATAAAAATATTTATATATAGATCAAAAGGTTTATAAAAAGATATTAAATCCAACTTATTTGAATATGATAAATAATGGGTATTCTTAGAGCATGTACCTAAAAATTCATATCTATATCGAACATTGGTATGTCATCAACTAGTTTGATAATTGCAACAAGTGAGGACATTTTTCCTCTTTCAATGAGATTAGTGTAGTGGTGATCTAGGTGGATCTTGAAGGCCATCCACCTTTTCCCTCTAAATCAACATTTTAAGCCTATGGTTTTGATAAACTATGATATTCACCCTTTTGATGGGGAATGGAATGTAATTCCATCTTCATTTGTTAATTACATACATCATGCAATGATTTCCTAGTGGTCTTATGTACATGCTTACAACATAGTGCTAAGGCATCAGATCCCATTAGAACTCTATAGTTAAGCACGCTTGGGCTACAGTAGTACTGGGATAGGTGACTGCCCGGGAAGTCCTAGTGTTTTACATCATGCATCATGGGAATTTTTCTCCTCTCACTCTCTCATATATAATTGAGGTGAAGGAGGACCTTTAAGCATGCAATGGAGTGTGATGTAAAGCTTGTTGTGAATGAAGCGCATAGAACATCTCTTTCTTTTTAGAGATAAGCTACCCCATTCTACTATCTTGTGTTCTACAATTTTTTTCTCTCTTATTCATTAATATAAGTTGGGTTTCACTATATTTCTATGTAGCCAACATCTCTTTCTTTTCTGATATAAGCTACCCCATCCTGCTAGTTCATGTTCTACAATGTTTTTCTTTGTTATTCATTAATAGAATATGAGTTTCATTATATTTTTGTGTTCTCTTCTATAATTTTTCTTTTTTCTTGTTTCATTCTCAACATAATATGGATCAGTGGTATCAAAGAAGTATGTTCATTGTCGTTTCTCAGAGAAGGTCCCTGATGAGGTCAGGGTATAAAGAGTTGGGTCTCAAGCTAGTTTGACTTGAGGACAACTACTCTAACCAACCCATGTGACCTCCCATGGTATAATAAAAGAGATATTAAAAATAAAGAGATCGTTTAAAGACATTTCTCGAGGAAGCCCTCATGCGATAGAGGAATGAGATGATGGAAAACTTCACTCAGATCCTTCAAAGACTACCATTGGCAACGACCAAGGCATTTTGACAAGAAACCATTTCACAAGTGTGATGCACTTCAAGGTTCAATTCAATTTTGATATCCCATTATTTGAAGGCCATATAGATGCAAATGCTCTAGAAAAATGGTTTAATTTGCTAGAAGGTTAATACTCCGTCAAAAAAATTTCAACAGTGAAAATATCACCTTCGTTCTCCTTAAATCCCTTCCCCATGTCATATATTGGTGGGAAGGTTACTAGGAGAGGTACACCACGAATGAATATACACCATTAAGGAGAGAACCCACTTGGATGACCTTTGTAGATTCCCTAAAGGAGGAGTTCTACCATGTCAAAAACTATGATGAACAGTACATGAGATGAACGACTCTACATCATAAAATAGATTACACGGTTCCAAAGTACACTAACATATTTCATACCTTGCAATCAAAGATGGGTATCAAAGACTCCAAGCGACACCCAACTTTGAAGTATCATAGTGGTCTACATAGGTACATCCAAACAAATATGGATTTATTGGACATCTCCTCACTGGGTGATGCTTATCGATATGCAATCAAAATTGAGCAAAATTCAAGCAAGAGAGTAAACAGGATTTTGGGTTTGAAAATACGCCACAAAAAAATCATGGAAAAAGAAACCCTAACTCACAGAATGAAGGACATATCAAGGAAGGCCAACCCCAAGAGAGCCATTCCAAGATGAAGGAAAAGAAGGGTAACGAGAAGTCTAAGGAAGACACTGAAAAGTGGTGTGAGTTCCAAAATAGCCCTTGGTACAACAAAAATTAATGTCCCTCGAAACAATAATTGGTGGCTAAGATCAAAGAAAAAAAATTAAAACCTAACTTGGACTCTGATTCAAAGCACAATAAAGGGAAACATATCATCAATGCAAAACCTACTTCTACCATTGTGGCCACAACAATACAAACAAAAGAACCAAAGGATATTGAGGAGGGGGAGCACCTCTTCCACTCATAGATGTGGGTAAAGGGGACCCCACTACATTTCATTGTTGACAATGGGACCCAGAAGAACCTGATCTCAGCCGAGGTTGTCAAGATATTGAAGCTATCAACGATACCACACCCCCTACCATACACCATCAGATGGTTGAGTCGAGGATGAGACATGTGTGTCAGCCAATAATGTATCATGTCTTATGGCATAAACCCCTTCAAGGATGAGGTAGTGTGTGATGTTTCCGCACTTGAAGTCTGTGATGTTCTTTTAAGAAAACCATATATGTGGAAATGTCACACTATCTATGAGTCCCAACCCTACAGTGTCATTGTTACTCTAGGAGATCAACTCTACAAGGTACTATAGGTAGCTCCAACTACTTCCACTTCATTGATATCAGGAAAAACAATGTTACAAAATAATCTCTCAAACCATATAGTTTTCCCTCTTCATGATCCAATCAGATGGTGAAGAAAAGGTCATTACGATCACTATAGCCTCATCCCAAGACATTTCTATCCAACAAAATTAGGTCGACAATATTGTAGAGGAACACAAAGAGAATGATAATATTCCATATGTTCAACATAACTCTATTGGCCACATCCATTTTTAGGTGTGCTTGGGGTTCCAACCATTATCCCCCATTGATATAACTCTTTTTTTTCCATCTTCACTAATAGAGTATTCCCACACTCAGACCAAGGCATATAATGTGACCAAATTTTTTGAACAGATCCAACACCTTCAACAAGTTCATGACATCCGTCCACATGTAAAGTACAAGCAAAACATCTACTTCAACAAGGAAAGTGGCTTACCAAGGTTCATATTCAATAGAAGTTTCTCTATATTCCAAGGGAACTTGATGTAATGGGGACCATTGCTTACTAAAGGGGGAGGAATGATCCAGGTGGATCTCGGTGGCCATCCACCTTTTCTACTAAATCAACATTTCAAACCTATGGTTTTGAGAAACCATGATACTCACCCTTTTGATGGGGAATGGAATGTAATACCATCTTCATTTGTTAATTATAGACATCATGTAATGATTTCCTAGTGGTCTTATGTACATGCTTACAACATAGCGTTAATGCATCATATCCCATTAGAACTCCACAATTAATCACACTCGAGCTAGAGTAGTACTAAGATGGGTGATCATCCAAGAAGTCCTAGTCTTTTACATGCCTATGAAATTTTATAAACCTAGACTAATTTATCCCACATGCATCATGGGAATTGTTTTCCTCTCACTCTCTCATATATAATTGAGGTGAAGGAGGCCCTTTAAGAATGCAATGAAGTGTGATGTAAATATTGTCGTGAATGAATCATATCCAACATATCTTTCTTTTAAGAGATAAACTACCCCATTCTATTGGTTTGTATTCTATGATATTTTTCTCTCTTATTCACTAATAGAAGTTGAGTTTCACTATATTTCTGTGTAGCCAACATCTCTTTCTTTTCAGAGATAAGCTACCCCATTATGCTAGTTTGTGTTCTACAATGTTTTTCTCTCTTATTCATTAATAGAAGTTGGGTTGCACTGTATTTCTGTGTTCTCTTATGTATTTTTGTTTTGTCTCGTTTCGTTCTCAGCATAATCCAGGTCAAGTGGTCAAGCAGCAAAAACTTAAATCCATAATTTTTTGGCATAGAAAAATTATGGAAAATTGTCACGATATAGAAACCAACCATAAAATGGTAGAAGAATAATGGAACTTGGGAATAATTGCACATAATAACTATCCAATGCATTGCTAAAAATAACGAATATCAAGGGCATTTGTTATTTATATTAGCAGATAAAAGATGCAAGAATTTCCATCTGAATTCCCATCCATCCTCAAAATAATGTACATCTTATTGAGCACATGGCTAACTAAATTTGAAATTTTTAACTTCCTCAAGAGACTAAACACAGATGGAACTGTTATTTATGAAACATAAAAGTTGGTCATTATATTACAATGTTAGTGACATACATGTAATGCCAATGATTGGAACACATGACATACTCCAATTATTTTTCAAAACATCCAACCAAAATATAGTGTACTAATATGTAGGGTACTCTTCATAATCTGTGTCTAAATACAATCAATACATTTTACCTTTATAGAACACTGGCTCCCTAGGAGGTGTAGGAACCCCATCAAGAACTTTTGTTTTCCTCAACACCTTATCAAGGCTACTACAAATGTAAAATATTGAGTGCATTCTATTATAAATTTTCCTCAAAGCAACCCACTCATATTTTCAATCAATGACTTTTATTAATAGTGAAAATAAACCTTAATCTCCAACCCATATAGACCATATATTTTTAAATGACTTCGTAAATGGATTTATCATTAAAGAATTGGTTAGATGCGAATTTTCAGCAAGTAAAGATAACAAAACCATGGATCCAATTGTGTACTCAATTGCGAGTTGAATAATGATAATGATAAATGATATATGTGTCTTATTTCATTTGGGCCATACCTGATTTATGAACGAAAGTTATTTCCCGACTAGGCATATTAAGGCCTTATTTTAATGAGATTGAATTTTTTTTTTCGAGTAAGCAAGGGATACTGACACTCTTAGGGGGGCTTACTTGGGTTACCTTTATTGGAAACCCTACACTCAATGACATTCCCCCCACTCATCACCTTGAATTCATAGCCTATCCATCCTTGTAGAGGGAAATTGATCACCTAAACACCATTGTTTGATACCTAAGCTATGGATGCACTAATAAAACATCTCTATTCATTATTCTATATGGAAACCAAAAACCCAAATTATTTTTTCAAACATTGATTGCATCCATAAAGGAAATAAGGGTTTTGTAAAACAACATCCCATCACTTACAAACTATTCTAAACTATAGCAATGTAAATAATGGAAGCCAATGAAATTCCGAAATTCCATCTCCATAGTCTCAAATCACAAAAACATCCATATGGATGGATCCATATCAATTTCAATGAAAATGGCCTAGCACCCAAAAATACACACAACATTGCTTATAAATTATATAATGAAATATAGATATATGATACAAATAGGAGAAACTATTGAATATTAATGCAACAACTAGTGAAATATTATATGACATTGGTATTAATGAAGCAACGTGATAAACTAATGGATATTAATGCACAAAGTGGTGAAATATAATATGATAGTAATATTGATGAAACAATAATGAAGTGGTGAAATACAATTATGATATTGATGAAACAATAGTAAACAACTTGATAGTGATGAATGAAATAGTGAAATATAAAATGAATTAAGTGCATCTAAAATAAAAAAAAATTTAAAAGTGTAATAAAAGCATAATATCAAAATTAAAGAAAAAAACAAGTTTGAAATCATAATAGAAACATATTATCTAAGTAAAATAAAAAAAAACATTAATTAAGTCTATAGGTGTATATTTATCATAAATGTTCAGATTTAATAGGATTTTAATTATAAATAAATTTTCAATCAACACTATTTCATATGTTTGGAATATTCTTATTAGTCATACTAAATGAAAGAATGCAATTTCAAGTGTTAACTTTCTTGCATGACAAAACATGTTTGTTTTTTATTAAAAAGGGTGATTAAAATGATTAGGACTAGCACAACCGCTAACTCTCTACTGGTAAACGCCGAAAGACTTATTCCTAATAAAACTAAACGTGGCAGAAAGGCTTACGACTGGTAAAATTATGTGTTATAATTGTAGACATGTTACTTCATCTCATGCCCAAAGACTTAATTTTCTGAACAAATAACAAGTGAATATTTGAACAGCTCAAATTTGCATGCATATAACTCATAAAATTGAGAGAAACCGCTCGGATTTAAATGATTCGACACCAGTTAATCATAATCATAGGAAGCAATTAGCAAGATCCATGATAAACATGATGTGATTGGTGATCGATGCTTCTTCCTTGGCCGACGATTTTTCTTCCTTTTCTTTTGTTGTCGTCTCAATAGCCGTGGCCTCGGCAGGAGCTTCAGTTACAGACACTTCTTTACCCTATTCAGCTTCATCAGGCACTTGGGAAACTTACTCCTCGAATTTCAGCAAGGCCAATTCTGCTTCAGGATCTAAGGCATAGGTTGAGACAATCAATTCCTCTGCAGATTTCTCAAAGGTGGTGGGGCTCTCATCGACTATTTTCTCGGTCAAAGGAACCTCCTCAGCGGGAGCTTCTTCTTCGGTATCCTTTTTAGTCGTGGGTTCGATCTCGATAACTTTCACAGCTTTATCCACGGCCTTCACCAGTTATTCGCTTGCAATCAATGCAATGGGCGCAAAAACTTGAACAAACCATCAATCAAACTAATTATCTGATAGTTAAAATTAATGTGAACATGAAATATATGCATTCATAGCTCTCACTACAACATATCGATGAAAAGTATAGACATAAACATTGCAACGAAAATATTACCAGAGATCCATTGATATACCTCAAGATATCTATACAGAGTTGATAAAGCAAATAGCTATGCAGAAATCGAGTCGATCAAATCGGGAGTTCGATAGGCGCTATGCAGAAATCCAATCGATCAAATCAGGAGCTCCATAGGCGTTGGGCTTGTTGAGTGGGTCTAGAAAATGAAACGCTAATGACTTAGATGTGGAAATCAACTAGTCACCATAGTAAATTTTAAATATGATTAAGTAAAAGTAAAAAAAAAAACATGTAAACAAATGCCTTTATAATAGTGAGGAAGTTAGTAGCTGAAATCTCAACCATTGATTTATTGGGACTACTAAAAATATTCCATTAATATTTAATCTTGTCCATACAAAACTGATTAAGCACTAAAAACCTATTAAATGTGCCCATTGTAAATAGGTGTACACCTTTCAGCTTAATAATAATAACAGATTAAAATGATAAATTTAGATTTTTACTTAAGGCAGGTAAATGTTTCTTTATTGTGCGCTTTTTTACTAGATATTCATAAGTGTCATGGGTGCGTGGATCCCTTCTTTACAAGGTGTAGCGGTTAACGTTTCATATATGCGGACTTGCGACTGGTAATGTTAGAGTAAACCAACACGTCTCCAAATATTTTTTAACTGTGCAATTTTTTACCAGGTATTCATAATTGTCATGGATGCGTGGAACCCTTCTTTACCATGTGTAGCGATTAATGTTTCATGTATGTGGACTTGCATGTGGTAATTTTCAAGCAAACCAACACACATCTGTATTGGAAAATAGTAATGTGGAACCCTTCTTTAGAAGACTCGAGTGTGCCAAAAAAGACATTCCTATTGCGAGTGCATAAAATCGTTCACTGCTCCCCTCTCTTCGTTGGAGTTAACGGTTGTGCTAGAATACCTCTGCAAATATTCAAAACGATTTAATACTTGTGTGAATATCTTAATATTTTTTAATCAGGTAGATGTGGTAATAAGTTAGTGAACACAGTAATTTTTAAACACTATTAGGTAAATGTAAAAAAGTAAACATATAAATGGATAATAGCTCCGAAGTTAATGGATGAAATCAGAGCCATTCATTTATTGTGACAACTAAGAATATTCTAGGCATATTTAATCTAGTCCATAAAAAACTTATTAAAAACTAAAAACCTATTAAAGGTGCCCATTGTCAATAGGTGTAAACCTTTCGACATAATAATAACAGATTAAAATGATAAGATTTAGGTTTTTACTTAATTTCTTAAGTTAATTTGAGTGAGGCAGATAAATGTTTCTTTATTGTGCCTTTTTTTACTAGGTATTCATAAGTGTCGTGGGTGCGTGGATCCTAACGTTTCATATATGCGGACTTGCGAGTGGTAATGTTCAAGTAAACCAACACGTCTCCAAATGTTTTTAAACTGTGCAATTTTTTAAGAGGTATTCATAATTTTCATGGATGCGTGGAACCCTTTTTTACCAGGTGTAGCGATTAATGTTTCATATATGTGGACTTGCGTGTGGTAATTTTGAAGTAAACCAACACACATCTGTATTGGAAAATAGTAACGTGGAACCCTTCTTTACAAGTCTCGAGTGTGCCAAAAAAAACATTCCTATTGCGAGTGCATACAATCGTTCGCTGGCGTTGTATACGAGCTCTTCTCTCTTTTCTCTATTTTTTTTTATCTGGCGTTATATCTATTTTTTTAAGTAGATATAAAAGATTAAATAGGGATTATTTCTGACAGAGCAACATAACTACAATCAATCATTTCATATTTTTTAGTGGATTTATATTCATATTCTTTGTTCCATCTTACCAGTCGTAAGTCTTTCTGCGTTTATCAGTAGTGAGTTAACGGTTGTGCTAGAATATCTGTGCGTCTGAAACGCCTTAATACTTGTGCGAATATCTTAATATTTTTTAATCAGGTAGAAGTGGTAATACCTAAACGCCTTAATACTTGTGCGAATATCTTAATATTTTTTAATCAAGTAGAAGTGGCAATACTTAGTGAACACAATAATTTTTAAACGTAAACATATAAACGGATGTCTTTATAACAGTTTGGAAGTTAAGAGATGAAATCAGAACCATTCATTTATTATGACAACTCATAATATTCTAGGTATATTTAATCCCGTCCATAAAAAAGGTTTTAAGAACTAAAAACCTAATAAATGTGCCCACTATCAATAAGTGTGCCTTTCGACTTAATAATAACAGATTAAAATCATAAGATATAGATTTTTACTTAATTTCTTAAGTTAACTTGAGTGAAGCAGGTAAATGTTTCTTTATTGTGTGTTTTTTTACTAGGTATTCATAAGTGTCATGGGTGCGTGGATCCCTTCTTTACAAGGTGTAGCGGTTAACGTTTCATATATGCGGACTTGCGAGTGGTAATGTTCAAGTAAACCAACACGTCTCCAAATGTTTTCTAACTGTGCAATTTTTTACGAGGTATTCATAATTCTCATGGATGCGTGCAACCCTTTTTTACCAGGTGTAGCGATTAATGTTTCATATAAGTGGACTTGCGTGTGGTAATTTTCAAGTAAACCAACGCACATCTGTATTGGAAAATAGTAACGTGGAACCCTTCTTTACAAGACTCGAGTGTGCCAAAAAAAAGCATTCCTATTGCGAGTGCATACGATCGTTCGCTGGCGTTGGATACGAGCTCTCCCCTCTCCCCAGGGGTTATATCTATTTTTGAAGTAGATATAAAAGATTAAATAGCGATTATTTCTAAGAGAGCAACATAAGTACAATTAATCATTTCATATTTTTCAGTGGTTTCATATTCATATTCAGGTAGATGTGGCAATAAGTTAGTGAATACAGTAATTTTTAAACATGATTAGGTAAATGTAAAAAAGTAAACATATAAATGGATGTCTTTATAACAGCTCAGAAGTTAATGGATGAAATCGGAGCCATTCATTTATTGTGAAAACTAAGAATATATAGGCATATTTAATCTCGTTCATAAAAAACTTATTAAGAACTAAAAACCTATTAAATGTGCCCATTATCAATAGGTGTACGCCTTTTGACCTAATAATAACAGATTAAAATAATAAGATTTAGGTTTTTACTGAATTTCTTAAATTAACTTGGGTGAAGCAAGTAAATGTTTCTTTATTATGTGTTTTTTTACTAGGTATTCATAAATGTCATGGGTGCGTGGATCCCTTCTTTACAAGGTGTAGCGGTTAACGTTTCATATATGCGGACTTGCGAGTGGTAATGTTCAAGTAAACCAACACGTCTCCAAATGTTTTTTAATTGTGCAATTTTTTTACGAGGTATTCATAATTTTCATGGATGCGTGGAACCCTTCTTTGCCAGGTGTAGCGATTAATGTTTCATATATGTGCACATGCGTGTGGTAATTTTCAAGTAAACCAACACACCTGTATTGGAAAATAGTAGCGTGGAACCCTTCTTTACAAGACTCGAGTGTGCCAAAAAAAAACATTCCTATTGCGAGTGCATACAATCGTTCGTTGGCGTTGTATACGAGCTCTTCTCTCTCTTCTCTATTTTTTTTTTTTATCTAGCGTTATATCTATTTTTTAAGTAGATATAAAAGATTAAATAGGGATTATTTCTGACAGAGCAATGTAATTGCAATCAATCATTTCATATTTTTTAGTGGTTTCATATTCATATTCTTTGTTTCATCTTATCAGTCGTAAATCTTTCGGCGTTTACCAGTAGCGAGTTAAGGGTTGTGTTAGAATACCTGTGCGAATACCCGAAAAACCTTAATACTTGTGCGAATATCTTAATATTTTTTAATCAGGTAGAAGTGGCAATAAGTTAATAAACACAATAATTTTTAAAAGTAAAAACGTATTAAGAAATAAAAAACTATTAAATGTGCCCATTATCAACTTTCGACGTAATAATAATGATAAGATTTAGATTTTTACTTAATTTCTTAAATTAACTTGAGTGAGGCAGGTAAATGTTTCTTGTTTCTTTATTGTGCGTTTTTTTACTAGGTATTTATAAGTGTCATGGGTGCGTGGATCCCTTCTTTACAAGGTGTAGCGGTTAACGTTTCATATATGCGGACTTGCGAGTGGTAATGTTCAAGTAAACCAACACGTCTCCAAATGTTTTTTAACTGTGCAATTTTTTACGAGGTATTCATAATTTTCATGGATGCATGGAACCCTTCTTTACCAGGTGTAGCGATTAATGTTTCATATATGTGGATTTGCGTGTGGTAATTTTCAAGTAAACCGACACACATCTGTATTGGGAAATAGTAACGTGGAACCCTTCTTTACAAGACTCGAGTGTGCCAAAAAAAAACATTCCTATTGCGAGTGCATACAATCGTTCGCTGGCGTTGGATACGAGCTCTCCCCTCTCTTCTCTATTTTTTATCTGGCGTTTTATCTATTTTTTAAGTAGATATAAAAGATTAAATAGGGATTATTTCTCACAGAGCAACATAATTACAATCAATCATTTCATATTTTTTAGTGGTTTCATATTCATATTCTTTGTTCCATCTTACCAGTTGTAAGTCTTTCGGCGTTCACTAGCAGTGAGTTAACTGCTATGCTAGAATACCTGTGAATACCCGAAACACTTTAATACTTGTGCGAATAACAGATTAAAATGATAAGATTTAGGTTTTTACTTAATTTCTTATGTTAACTTGAGTGAGGCAGGTAAATGTTTCTTTATTGTGCGTTTTTTAACTAGGTATTCATAAGTGTCATGGGTGCGTGGATCCCTTCTTTACAAGGTATAGCGGTTAACGTTTCATATATGCGGACTTGCGAGTGGTAATGTTCAAGTAAACCAACACGTCTCCAAATGTTTTTTAACTGTGCAATTTTTTACGAGGTATTCATAATTGTCATGGATGCGTGGAACCCTTCTTTACCAGGTGTAGCGATTAATGTTTCATATATGTGGACTTGCGTGTGGTAATTTTCAAGTAAACCAACACACATCTGTATTGGAAAATAGTAATGTGGAACCCTTCTTTACAAGACTCGAGTGTGCCAAAAAAACATTCCTATTGCGAGTGCATACAATCGTTCTCTGGCGTTGGATACGAGCTCTCCCTTCTCTTCTCTAGTCCAAATTCACCTGATAAATGTAGGTATAGTACATTATTAATTAATTCTTGAATGATACAATCAAGGAGATTTTTCAAAGTCAAATCCAATATATTTGTGTTT
>JZKD02S1676019.1:386510-409116 GCA_000966675.3 Picea glauca
TTAAATGTTCAAGTACAAGATGATTCAAAATGAAAATGTCTCCTTGGTATATATAGGAGACTAGGAGATATAATTACAAATAATGGCCTAAAGCCGACATAATTAAAATAACATTGCTAATATAAATTACAACTTATGGCCTAAAGCCGACATAAATAAAATAAAATTACTAATCTAATATGCCCCAATTAAGGGGTAATGGGCCAACATTAGGGCTTAACAAGATCACTACCCGATATTGTTAGAATTTAAGGATGTTTTTCTGAATCAGTTACCAGGGTTACCTCCTGAGAGGGAGCTTGATTTTACTATTGAGCTAAAACCTAGTGCAGAATCAATTTCCAAGACTCCGTATCAGATGACAACACCGAAACTTTGTGAGTTGCAAATGCAGTTGAAAGATTTATTCGACTTAGGGTTAATAAGGTCAAGTGTCTCACCTTGGGGTGCACTAGTAATTTTTGTAAAGAAGAACAATGGTTCCTTACGATTCTGTATAGACTACAGGGACATGAACCGTGCTACAGTGAAAAATAGGTTCCCAATGTCTTGGATAGATGACCTCTTCGATCAGATGAAAGGAGCAACGGTATTCTCAAAGATTGATTTGCAATCAGGGTATCACCATTTAAGGATTAAGGAAGGCGATATTCCTAAAACTTCCTTTTGAACCCGGTTTGGACATTACGAGTTTGTTGTAGTACCTTTTGGATTGACCAATGCACCAGGACTATTCATGAGCCTCATGAACGGAGTATTCTAGAAGTACTTAGATCGTTTTGTACAAGTATTTCTAGATGACATCCTCATCTATTCAAAAAACGAAAGAGAGAATGAGGAACACTTATGAGTGGTGTTATCTTGCCTTAGAGAGAACAAATTGTATGGGAATTTGTCAAAGTGTTCATTCTTTCAGAAAGAGATCCACTATTTAGGTCATATCATTTCCGGTGAAGGAATCTCTGTGGACCCAGAAAAGGTAAAGGCTATTATGGACTGTCCAGTGTCGAAAAATGCCCATGAGGTGAGAAGCTTCATTGGACTAGCAGGTTATTATCGGAGATTTGTGGAAGGATTCTCAAAAATAGTGAAACCCATCACCACTTTGTAGTACAAGGGGGTCAGGTATGAATGGACAGAAGAATGTGATAGTGCATTCATTGAGCTTAAGAGGTTACTAACTAGTGTGCCAATTCTACGAGTGCTAGATATGGAAAAGGACTTCATAGTCTGCACGGATGCCTCAAAGCAAGGGTTGGAGGCTGTGCTAATGCAGGATGGAGGAGTGATAGCTTATGCATCAAGGAAGTTGAAGAAATACAAAGATATTTACGCTACTCATGATTTAGAGTTGGCAACTATAATTCTAGCTCTGAAACTTTGGAAGCACTATCTTGTGGGGTGAAACTTTGAGCTCAAAACGGACCATCAAAGTTTAAAACATCTCTTCACTCAAAGGGATCTGAATGCCAGGAAAAGGAAATGGAGTGATTTTATGAGTGAGTATGATTTTGGTATTTCGTACATCAAGGGGAAGGAAAATGTGGTCGCAGATGCCTTAAGTAAGAGACCACGTGTCTTCTCCTTCGTACCCTTAAAGGTTGATATGAGGCAACGTGTGTTGACACAACTCAAAGGAGAAAGTTGGTATTTAGAGGTTACTCGAAACCTATAGAGTGGGAGGAAATTAGATCCAAAGTATGAAGGATATAGTCTGGAAGAAGATGGACTATTGAGATATCAGGGAAGGATGTACATCTCTGAAAGTGGGGATATTCGAAGCATCATACTGAACAAATACCATAGAGCACTTTATTGTGCGCATCGGGGTGTGAAGAAGATGTACACAGACATGAGGAAGCTTTTCTTCTGGGTAGGCATGAAGCATGATGTTGTCCATTTTTTCGCCAAGTGCCTAGAGTGTCAAAAAGTGAAAGACGACCATTGTCACCCGTCATGCCTCTTACAACCACATGATGTTTCTATGTTCAAGTGGGAAGTCATCTCTATGGATTTTGTTGTCGGGTTTCCGCTCACATCTCATAGACACAATGCCATTCTTGTGATAGTTTATAAGTTAACCAAGAGTGCTCATTTTATTTTGGTTAGAGACACATACGATGTCACTGATGTGGCACGTGTGTTTGTAAATGAGGTCATTCATTTGCATGGGATACCTAAGAAGATTATTTCAGATAGGGAATCCAGATTCACTTCTAGGTTTTGGACAAGTTTGCAGTCAACATTAGAGACTCAGTTGAACTTAAGCACAACTTATCATCCTGAAACTGATGGGAAAACTGAGAGAGTAAATCAAGTCATGGAAGACATGCTTAGGATGTATGTTATGGATAATCAAACCCATTGGGAAAAGTACCTACCTTTGGTAGAGTTTGCCTACAATAACAATTTTCATAGCTCCATCGGAATGCCACCCTACGAAGCTCTATATGGAAGGCCATGCAAAACACCATTGAGTTTGGAAAGATTAGAAGACCGAGTAACAATTGGGCCAGAATCAATTCAAGAGATGGAGGAATAGGTGACTCAAATTAGGCAGAGACTAAAGGGATCATAGGATAGGCAGAAAATTTATGTGGATGCACACAGGACCGACGGAAGTTATGAAGTGGGATACTAGGTTTTCATTCGTATCAGGCCTAATAGGAGTACCATATGGTTCAGGAAGGGGACAAAGTTGTCACCTCGATTTATAGGAACATTCAGAATCCAAGAGAAAATTGGACCCATTTCCTATTGTCTCGTACTCCCACCCCACTTGCATAAAACTCATAATGTTTTTCATGTATCTGTTTTACGTCATTATGTTGTTGATGAATCACATAAACTAAATTGGAAGGAATTGCAGGTATCGGACATGGGAGCTCTCACGGTAGAACTGTTACGCATATTGGACCGTAGAGTTCAACAGGTCAGGAACCATCTGGTAGACCAAGTTAAGGTCCAGTGGGACAACTATAGTCTAGGATCTGCTACTTGGGAAGACGTCGAGACACTACAATGAGACTATCCCTCACTTTTTTGACCACCTCGAGAATATGTTTCTCAAAGGTTGGGTGTATGCAACACCACCTTTTGAATTAGATAGTCAGGATTACCTGAGGCCTACACTTTTATTTTCTATTCATAGTATAACTATTAAATGATACACTTAAACTTTTAAGACGTATGAACCTTTATGAATGTTTAAATATTATTGATGATGATGGAGATGATGAGATCTAATATGTGAATGTAAATTTTATGAATTTTTAAATATTATTGATGATGATGGATATGATGCGATATATTGTGTGAATGAGAATCCTATGAAGGTTTTAAATGCTATTAGAATGATGTTGTATATGATGCAATCTATTTGGTAAATGATAATTTTATGAATGGGTGTCAAAATTGAATTATGGGATATTATGAGATCTATTTATAACTTGAAAACATTGATGTTAAGTTGTTGGTACATGGATACCGAATTGAAATGATGGTTGTATGCAATTACATGATGATAATGCACAGAAATGTATGAGTTTGTGTTACAGACTAATCTGCAGGTTATGGGCTATGAAATAGCCAAGGGATAATGATGATGAAAGTGGATGTCATGACCACTGGTCGAGAAACAATATGGTATGAATCTTTGTATGTGAAATTATATTGGTTTGGATGCATTGCTATGATATGTGGACCAGTGCAGGATTTCAGGTGGTGAGACTGCCCAAAACTGAATAGACGATGACAAAACTCTCAGCAACACGGTTCCATTGTATATTCCATTGTAGGGTGTGGACCCTAGTTATGATTAGGAGGGGTGGAGGCATTTCCCACCGTGTATCCTCTGAAACCTGAAGTCATGGGAGGATGATGTTAGCTCACGCTCCCCTAGATGTGTGATGATGATTGTCAGTTGCCTATTGGGGAAGCTTGGTCAAGGTAGTGACACTTCCTCTTACGGGTTCTATTTGGAGTTAGGTCAATATAGTTGATGCTCCAAGATAGTCCAGCAGAGGAAGGATAGGAATGGAAGATGGAAGTAAGTTAGGGAGGAAGGATGAGTAGAAATAGTTGAGAGTGTATGGAGATTTGCCCTATGTTGGAACTTATTGTTTTCCTTCTGAAAATAAAATGCATATATATATGAATATTCATAATTATGTAATTAAACTACAATTGTTCAAATAACATTGTTGAGCTAGATAATTGAAATTAAAGTATTTCGCAAACATTTGATTGATTTATTTTCTTTTATAAAATGAAAAGTCTTATTGAATGGATTGGATGCATATGAAATTACTATAGAGATGATAGTTATTGATATTAGTACAGGAACGAGACTTGTATGTACTAGCTATGCATGCATTTCTTGCACATGTACACTACTATGGATGAGTTTCTTGGCTTACTTACTAATAATGACGGTTATTTGTTATGAATGTGTGAACCATGTTTCTTCTCCCTTGTATCATAGAATACTTTAACTTCGGGATGAAGTTTCCTAAAGGGTGGGTGTATGTAACAACCCTAGTAAAATGATTGCTTAAGGTTTATCAGGTATAATTAATTAAATAATTAACTGTCCTAATATATTTTAGTTAAACAATGATTATTTATTAATAATATTAATTAATTATTAATTGTTTATATATGTTGATTAATTAATTGACTCATTAAAGGTTTGGGTAATGAATTAAGAGCTTAATTTTTATTTATTTACTATAAAACTTTACGTATGCTGGGGGATGAAGCATTGAGTGGATGGATAAGGTGGGTGGGATTAAATGAAGGAGGAGGTGGTGAATGGGGAAGGATATTAAGGGGAGAGGCATTAAAAAAGGGGACTTTTTGGGAATTTGGGGAAAGGAGAGCATTGGAGAGAAGGGACTATATTTTCTGCAGAGGATATTTTCTGGTTTGGAGTTTGGATGAACTGTTGTAGGGGGCACCAGGTTGCTTGGATTTTTGGGCTCGGGGCCAGTAATCCTCACAGAATCCTGGAGCTAGGGAGATGGACAGGCTCTGTTCCTAGCTAGCAGGGAGGAAGATTCAGTTTTGGGCAGAGTTTTGGGCAAAGCAGCAGAGAGGACAACCAGAGTTAGGGGATTTAGCATCAGACGAAGGTATTTTTATTTATGTATTTTCATGAATATGTGGTGTTATGTGATGGTTATGTAATTTATTAGCATGTTGTTCATAAATTTAAATTTCTGTTTCTTATATGTTGAATAGTGAAATTGTTTATTGCTTATACGTCGAAAAAAATCTTAATTGTTTAAATTTACAAATTTTATTAGGCTTTGTTAAATTAGGGCCTTACAAATAGTCAGTATTTTAAAGCTTAGTACTATCAATAATTGGGATCTAAATTTTGATAGTATCCTCTATACAGTAGAAATGTGGTTATCACTTACCTACACTTGTTGGTCTGGTTAGATAAAGTCACATGGTTATCTAGAAATGTCTTGCAGTGCATTCCAGAACTATGCTTATGTATCTTTATGGTATGGGGTATATTGGTGCATTCTATAAGTAAGTGCATGCCTCTTAGCATCTTTCCATCTAGTCAGTTATGTTTCTACCACTTCATTTGGAATATTAGGTGTGGATTTTGGATCTCATTCATAAGACAAGACCTGTCATGCTTATATTATAAACCTATTGCATAAGATATTGAAAATGGCATATCATTGTTTACACATGACATCTGCATAGAAGCAATTTCCTTTTCATGTATCTATACTTGTTTTTCGGGTAAGAAAAAGTAGTAGGAATAGCTCTAAATCAATGAGACAATTTGTAGAAATATCTTATGCTTCATTCCATAATTTACTCTTGTTTCATATGTATCCCTATGGTATATGGTATATAGAGTGTCCAGGTCTTACGTGGTAGTGCATTTCATCATTTAATTGATCCTTTTACCGCATAAGTGTCTTTTTGGTATTGGAGAAAGTGTTGGCCCCGTCTAGTGGTAGAAGAAGCACATGAATTGATGTTATGATGGGAATTGTAGTATAGTATTATTCAGTTTGAGGTGTGTATCTCATATGTTAATAGAGATATGGCATGAAGTTATGAATTGGTCTTATGATGTCCTTCACTGGGTGGTTCAAGTAATTAACATTAACTTCGTGAATGGTTTTTGTGGCATACCCACAACATGTGTTTTCCCTATGTCTTTGGGGCATTTTCATAACCTGTTCATTTCAAAGGATGCTTCCATTGATATTTTCTTTGCTTTGCTTGAGGACGGTCATTGTTGTATTCATTATATTTGTAGATAACATGATAGAGCCTTTAGTGTTTTGTGATTGTTTTGCAAAAGTGTTGCCAACTATTTTTAATTACTCAACAACTAAAACTATAAATTTTGCCACATCATTCTTGTTTTTTCTTCTAAGATAGCTCTTTGAAAATTGGGTTAGAACATGTTACTGTGATATTTTAGTTACAATTTTGGTTTTTATGCCAATTGTCACAACCCCACAAGAAGTATGTCTAGATATTGTGATTGTATACCTCCTAAGGGCGTGTGACACCATGATGGTTATCATTCATCTTCTTGGCAACACCAAGGATACTTCACCCAAACTACGCCTCTTCACCTAGAGCATACCCATACTTCGTTCTAGGCTACAAGGGAGGAAAGTCACACTTCTACTTTGTGAAACTCGCTTGTATACTTAGACAAAATGTTACCATATTAAAAGTGAACACTTAGTCATTTAAGCATATATCCATGAATATGAAAAACAAAGAGAACACTTGTGAAAAAATTAAGAGACACAAAGATATAACACGAGGGACACAAGATGTGCCTAACACCCAACTAAGTCTTATTATTGTGAAACAATTACAATATGGGCACTATTGGCCCAGTTTAAAACTCGGGTAAAGTTGCACGACTCACCTACCTCACCAAGACACTCATACACAGATTCGTCCCACCAAGAATCTCTGTTGCAACAAATTTTGCAACCCCTGCGGTGTGCCCCAAACGTATGCCCACCATAGAGTCATCATGTCTTATTTGTCATAAGAATCACCAAGCTAACAAATAATTTCAATTTCGACTCATAACATGCCTCACCTAGAACTATGACAAGAATTCCCCAAAATCCACTTGTGCATCCCATTCTTGGTTACTTGTCTTCCATGTCTTCACAACTTTGTGTTTGTTCTGCGTTGACTCAAAAATTTGTCTTAGTCGCTTGACACTTTTCCTCTATACCTCTTTTCTCATTTACTTCCCTGGTTGTGTGCCATTTGTGTTCTTATATGGAATCCAAATGTTACCTTTGTGAAACTTCATGTCCTTTTGGTGTGTTGCACCCCTTCGTAGACCAATGTGCCCAAATGAAACAACGCGCCCCTTCATGGACTGATGCACCCATGAACCCATGTGCTAGCCAAGTATTCCTGTCCCTTGGGACCGACATGCCCCAACCTTAGGTGCACTCCTCATGCTGATGCACCCCAACCTCTTTGGTGCACCCTTTCCTTTTCCATTTCCTTGAACCAAATGAGAAGACACTTTGTGGGTGTGTTGATGGGGTCATCCAACCTATCCAACATGCCCATGTTTTCAAGGGTAGGCAAGTCCACTCCTTGGTCACACACCCAAGTTTCCATATCCTTACCAAAATGCAACCCAAGTCCCCATCATTTGTTGCAAGGCAAGTCAGGTGCGTGCCCCCTTGGTGACACACGTCACCATCCTGCACGTATATGAATTTGTTATCCCAATTGATCGCATGCCCCTTGTGTTCTCTTTCCTAACTCATCTCCAATTTTTCCTATGGAACACACATGCTTGGTGGGTGTCGTGGAAGGATTTACATCCTTCCCCACTCCAAGTTGTTTTCATCCTTCACAAAATCCCTCCATCTCCATGGTTTGTCTGCCCCATCTCTTGATCTCGTCAGTACTCAACAATTGTTGTCTCCACGAGTATTGTTAAAGGGACCTCCCCTTAGGAAGATCCTCAATGTGTTCCCAAGTGCTCAATAATATCAATCCCTAATGGCTTCGGTAATTTGACTCTATCATCTGTGACAAGCCATGCGATGAATTCTATGGTCAACCACCTTGTCTAAGTGCTTTGTTTCCCCTCAAAATATGCTCTCATTCTGTACAATGTGTGTGCCAAAAAAAACCTTCCATTTCACTTTCAACTGACACATCTGTCATAGGTTTGACACCAATCATATTTGCAATGAACCTATTCACCCCACCAAACTATTCACAAAGTTCGCGATGGATTGCGAACATTTCCACTAAACTTCCTTCACAACAAACTATGAAATTACCTTCAATGCACCTCAACACCATCGTTTTGACTACAGTAGTGGTGAAGGGCCAAATCTTATATGATACAAAATATCACGACCCTAGAGAATGCCTATCCAAATCTTGCAATCATACACCTCTTGAGGGCAAGGAACACCGCAACAGTTCTCATTCAGATGCTTGGAAACAATAACGATATTTCTCCTAGACTATGATTCTTCACCTAGAGCATACCCATACTATGTTCTAGACTACGGGCGAGTCACACTCCTACTCTATGCAACTCACTTGTATACTTAGACAAATTGTTACCATCTTAACACTTAGTTATTTAAGCATACACCCATGAACATGTGAAACAAAGAGAACACTTGCAAAACAAACAAGAGACACACATATATAGTGTGGGAAATACAAGACGTGGTTAACACCCGACTAAGTCTGATTATTGTGGAAAAATTATAGTATGAGTACTACTGGCTCGGTTTACAACTTGCACACAGTCGCATGATTTTCTTTACCTCACCAAGACACTCATACACATATTTGTCCCACTTAGACTCTCCTTCATAACAACTTTCACAACTCCTATGGTGTGCCCTAGACATGCACCAACCATAGACTCACCATCTCTTCTCTGTCGCAAAGCTTCACCAAGCTAACATAGACTTTCATTTCTTCCTCATGAATAATTATGACAAGACTTTCTCAAACTCCCCTTATGTATACCACTCTTCACTACTTGTCTTCCATGTCTTCACAACTCTACGTCTATTCTTCCTTGCCTCAAAACTCTACCTTGGTCACTTGACACTTTTCCTCTATGCCTCCTTGCTCACTACCTTCCTTGGTTGTGTGCCCTTGTGTTCTTATATGGACTCCAAATGCCACCTTTGCGAACCATCACATCCTTTGGGTGTGTCCTGCCCCTTCGTAGATTGATGTGCCCCTTCGCAGATTAACACACCTATGAACTTATGCACTCATGAAACCGTCACATCCCTTGGGACTAATGTGCCCCAACCTTTGGTGCACTCCTCATGCTAACATGTTCCAACCTCTTTGGTACGCCTTTTCCTTGTGTGTTTCCTCAAACTAGTCGACGATACTCTCTATGGGTGTGTCGATGGGGTCATCCAACCTCTCCAAATTTCCCATGCTTCCAAGGGAAAGTAGGTCCACTCCTTGGGCATGTGCCCAAGTCGCCCCATCCCATAATTCGTCGCAAGGAAAGTGAGGTGTGTTCCCCCTTGGTGTTGCATGTCACCATCATGTGCCCAAGGTGCTCCTGCCCATGCCTATATGACTTCATTCACCCAATCGATCGCATGCCCCTTATGTTCTCTTTCCTGACTCATCTCCAAGTCTACCCAAGGAGCAGAACCACTCAATGGGTATCATGGAATACTTTACACCAATGATTTTGGTCACTCTAACTAGTTTTTAACAATTCTTGATATGATGATTAACCTATTGTGGTCTATTTTTCCACTCTCTTGGAATAACTTTTCCAGATAGAGATTTATTATAAATTAATTTTATATTGGTCATGTTGATTAAATTCCAATCCCATACCCTCATACATGATAGAATCTGAAGGAAAATGTTGCAACCCTGCAAATCCAAAAGAATCCCTAAATACTAAATTGAAGTAAATATTAAAACAATGGTTTTATTTGATTTTTTAGCAGTAGTTTATATTCTTAACTATGGCGATATCACACATTGAAGGTGAGGACATTGATAGGTTAGTGAAAATCTAACACTTCTTTTGACATTTTATTATATTTTTCATCCTTCCTAAATAACAAGTGATTTCAAAAATTTACATTTTTTAAGTATATGTTTTGAATTATCTTTCTAACATGCGTTGCAACCCCTTAGAGAAATGAGTTCAATTTTTATCACTATGTGGAAAAAAATGGAAAAAAGTATTCATACTGACTATATTAGTTGTTTTTTTCTAAATATAAATGTTTGTATTCGCACTAAATGTCGGTGTGGTCCTTTCCATGGAATCACATTCAAGATTTTTCTAATTATATGGCTCATCCCAAAAGAAAAACATCAAAGTGATATGTGATTGATAATTTATGTATGGTTCATGACACACTCAATAATAACAACAACTTAAAAATGTCCACACGACATCGCGATTTTTTCACTCACTTTTTTTATTTGGTAGGGGAGGACCTCCTAGATATGGTTGAGGAGTCGACACTGAAAGGATTTATTGCTGGGAGCCTGAATTCTACATTCCTAGCCCTTATACCAAAAGAAAATAAACCAACTACCGTTGGGGATTTTCTGCCTATTTCGTTATGTAACCTCTGCTACAAATTAATCTCAAAAATCATTACTAATCGGATAAAATCTATCCTTTCCATATCACTCTCATCATAATAGTTGGGATTTTTGAAAGGTAGGTAGATGCAAGATGCTATTGGAACAATACATGAATTCCTCCATAGCATGAAAAAAAAAGAAATTAAAGTCCCTTGTTCTGAAATTGGATTTGTGGAAAGCATACGATTGTATAGATTGGGATTTTTTAAGGATGATTTTATTACAAGTGGGATTTGGTATCTAGATGACCAAGTGGATTATGAGTTGTGTTGTTTCCTCGTACTTTGTTGCATTACTCAATGGAGAGGCTACATATTTATTCAGGAGTGGCAGAGGTTTACGCCAAGGATGTCCGTTATCCCCTTTATTATTTATCCTGGTTATGGAGGGCCTCGGCCTTTTATTAAAACAAATCAAAGGGGAAGACAAACTGGCATGTATTAAGGTGTTCAGAATGATTAAAATTCTCCACTTATTCTTTGTGGAGAATGTATTAATCATGACCAATGCAACTCTTCAAGAATGGATGGAAATTGACAAACTCCTCAAATTGTTCTGTAAAGCTTTGGGTCTTCAGGTTAATGATTCAAAAACAATTGTTCTTTATGAGGGGTTATCTGGAGTGGACCTAACCCCTTTCAAGTCTTTTCTCCCTTATACATTTATAGATCTAGCTACAGGTTTCAAATATCTAGGTTATTATCTAAAGACTGGGGTGTACAGGGTAGATGATTGGAGTTGGTTGTTGGCCAAGATGGAAAAAAAATTGGATTGTGGTGCAATAGATGGTTATCGTTGGGTGGTTGATATATTTTAATAAAAACAATATTGGAGAGCCAACTGGTTTACTGGATGTCTTTGGAGACCATTCCACGCTCAGTTGTAAACAAGATTCAGAAAATTATGTTTAATTTTCTATGGAGTGGTAACAATGAAACTCAACATTTTCATCTTTGCAGGTGGGACTCTCTTTCTAGACCAAATAAGTGAGGTGGATGGTTTTTTCGCAATTTAATTCACTTCAACACTGCTTTGACTGCTAACACTCTCTGGGGAGTTCTAACTTGGGATGGAATTTGGCACCATGTTATTAAGGATAAATATCTACCCAATTCAATAGTCATCAATTGGTTCAGGTCGACCTCCTTCAAACAGTCTGCAGAATCAAGGATCTGGAACAGTCTTATTAAGTCGGTCCACTTGATCACTCATTGGCTTAGCTAGATACCTAGATCGAGCCACCTTATTTCTATTTGTAGAGACAAAATCTTACCACTGGGAAACATATCCTTTCTCTCGAAAGATCTTATCACTCATTTAAGGCATAAAAAGATCACAGTCCTTGCCCAAGCCAAAGGGCAGTTGGATCATTTCTCCCACACAGAAAACTGGATTTGTAGCAGTGAGTTGGGCATTATAGGTGAGTTGGAATTTGAATGGGATCGTTTTTGAATCGCTCTTATTGGTGCAGGAGCCACTATCCAGGATACAAAAGACAAACTGATGTGGACCAAAGGTGATACTTCTGGGTCTCTTACGATTAAAAATGCTTATATGGATCTCATATCTACCCAGAGGCTCCCGATTTATGGTGGATGGAGGTATAATATCTGGAAATGGGACTTACAACTCAAGATCAAATTATTTATATCATTTGCAGTTGAAAACAAAATTTTAACCTGGGATATACTTCAACAAAAAGGTTGGGAGGGCCCAAGCCTATGTCAATTGTGCAAACACAATACCGAAGATATTAACCACCTTTTCATTCAGTGCACATTCACCAAACTGGTCTGGGAAAGAATGAAAACCATTCAGAAGCTTAAAAAAAATTGTGAAGGGATTACTTTATCTGATTTCTTTACTTCTTGGACAAAGGACAAATCTGTCTCCTCTACTCTTGCATCCCTTACTTGTTGGTTTATTTGGATAGAGAGAAACAAAGAAATCTTTGAGAATGATTCTCCATCAGTTCTCTCTGTGGTTATCAAGACTCTCAAATCTCTCAAAGGTCACCCAACAACTCAAAAATATATCCCTTTAAGAGATTGTTTGATTACACAACATGTTGATTCTTCTATTGCATGTTTTGATGGGGCAGCACAATCGGGTGGCAAGTAGTGTGGAGCTAGTGGTGTTATCAAAACTCTAGATTTATCATTTTATAGATGGTTTTTCAACTGTGGGGAAGGAACCAATACAAAGGCAGAACTACTGGGAGTATGGGAAACTCTCGCACTAGCTTCACATTTGTCCCTTCAAAAAATTCAAGCTCCGGGAGACTCAAAGGAAGTTATAGAATGGATAAACAATAAAGGAAGACTCCAGGCTAGCGCCATTGAAGGATGGAAGCTCAAAACAATGGAATTAATAAAAAAAATTCAAGAAATTAGTTTCCAGCATATATACAGGGAATTTAACAAGGAGGCAGATCATTTATCTAAACAAGTTATTGATGAACCTGATGGAAAAAATACATATTACAAGTGGTAAAACATGACTGCAAGTCCCATAAGTCATCTCATCCTTTTCTGACATTTTTCTTATCTCATTATTTTAAGCCTGCTTATAATTTTTTTGGACTTTATCTCATAGATCTGGGTAAAAAAGATTGGGTATTTTACCTTTTGATCTAGTATTATGGTTTATGTAGATTTTCTTTTTGAAGTATCAGTCCACTAAGACTTGTAAGAAAGTTTATTCCTAGACAACTTATTTTTGACTACTTGGTACTTTCGGTTGAGTTTACTGACTGGAACCATGTTATGGACAAGAAGATGTAAAAACAATTACACTCTAGTATAATTTTGAGCAAATTTTCTATTGGAAAAAAAGACATCACGATTTCTTGGTTTCTTATGCCAAGCCACACACATTATTCAATGCACCTTCAAGTGATTTGGTCTAAGACATTGTTAAACAACCATGGAAAGTATTTCAAACGAAATGGAGAAAAGGTATTCAAGAAGACTATTAAAGATATTTTTTGGATTGCAAAACCCGTATATGAACCAAATGGTGGTACCGGTGTTATATTGGCGTTTCGTTCATGGAATTGTGTTTCTATTTTTCAAATAGTAACTTCATATTTTTTTAATTATATGGTTTTTCCATAAAGGTGGGGTAATATTAGAGAAAACATAACATGTTTTCTCTAATATTAACCTCCACCCCATGTTCACAGGGTTTTGTAGGGAGTTGAATCTATTTATGCATTCAGAAACATGATTTAAGCACTGTAAAATTGCAATTTTCCTAACAATTACATTGCCAAATTTCTATAGTAATCATCGAAAAAAAAAAAAAAAAAAACATAAAACTTTTAGACTACACCCAAATATTTAAGAAATAAAAACATAAATAAATATAACTATAAACTTGATCTTCCACGTGCCTATTACAAAATAATTTCAATTATTTTGTAATACCATATCATCCCATAAAAGAATAAATTTCACCACTTCCTTAGTTCTTCTCATTAAACAAGAGCAACTTATATATAAAAAATAATTAAAAAATCCTATTATAATTAGGAGCTACAAAATTAAGCTCAAAATTATAAGATAAAAAAAATAAAAACTTTTGATTTGTACAGTAAAACCAACCATATAGTTTTTACTTTAGCCGCAACAAATTATATAGCTTCCCCATTCATATCAAGTATTAAAGCAATAGCAATGAAAAGTAAATAATGAATCTCTAATATTTTTAATTAAATCTACTTAATCATCAATAATTTTAAGGTTTTTAAAAAACATTTTTTTATTTTTTCTTTATCACCATATAATTATATCAAAATGAAATAATCTTAAAAAACTTTTCTAAATGAAGGGGTTGGCTCCCATTTTTTTTTCTTTAAAACTTAAAAATACTTTGTTTTGTAACGAGATAACTATAATTATATGAAAATAAAATAATCTTAAAAAACTTTTGTAAATGAAAGGGTTGGCTCTTTTCTTTTTCCTTTAAAACTTAAAAACACTTTGCTTTGTAACAAGATAACTGCCTCGAAATAAAATATGCAACAGAAAAAACACTTTAATATTCGAAAGATAGAGTCTTAAACATTTACATTTGATTCATATTCAAACAAATTAGAAAGAAGCATATTTATCCATAATCGCTTAGGTTTCAACTTGTTTGAAATTAATTAATAAACTACTAAAACTATGCAATATTATGTTTATATTATATTGTGTTTTGACTGCATGATCAACCAACTCATATCACATGCAAGTTGGCTTAGTATTTCATTATTTCTTAGATTCCTTGAAACTTTCACTTCACGTGTCATTACTTCCTTGCACGTCTTGCTGGTTGCGGAGTAAGTGATCGTTGTCGACTTTAATGTGGTCCTAGCTTTTCATAAAAAAAAATTAAAGGGGTGATGGGCCACTTGTTAAATGAATTTCATTTAATAAGGGTTATTTGTTTTTCATCTCCTTCATTTTATGTTTTATACATATTTATGTTTATCATTTTCACTTATTTTATGTTTTATACATATTTATGTTTATCATTTTCAAATTTTTTTGTGTTGTTATATGTGAATTTTATTATTATAATTTTTTATATTTTCTAAATTTTGATTATATAATAAAAAAATAACTAAAAACAATTAGTAAGATAAAATTTATAATAGTAAACATTTCAACCAATATTACTTATAACTTGTGTTATCAAAACAAAGTATTGTCGAATATTACATAATATATTGAAGTACATTTTTTAAATATAATACTAAGATAATAAGTCTTAAACATGATTTGAAGAATGTTTCAAGATTTAGTTTTAAACAGATCACATTTTGTGTTTTTGAACACCATTCAACAGCTATTCATAATCTTCAATGGGATTGGAAGAAAAAAAAAATGTTGTCTCCAACAAGAATCCATCATCATTAAAAATACAAGGAATCATTACGTTCCTACGATGATTGTCACATGGATTTTATATTATTATATATCTAAAAATAAATATTTTTGTTGTATTCACTATAAGAAAAACACTTTGTAATATATGTTTTTAGTGTTATAAAATTTGACAAAATTTTCAAAAAAACCTATACTACAATTAACATTTTCAAAATTTTCATTATCAAAATATTTAATCAATCTAGTGTTTCGATGTTATGTTAGAAGCACCTTCCAACCATAATAAACCAAGATATATGTTGACTCTCTATGTATGAAATGAAGACATAGTAAATACAACAAAAAAAAATAATGTAAATATATAAAGAATAATGAATTCATAGATCATAAATGCAAAAGAACTAATTAATTTTTTTTTTCTCAAAAATACTTGTGAAGGATTTCCTCATGAAAAATGTGAACAACTAGTGCATATGCGTGGCAACAATGTGTGGGCATTGGATAATATTTTATATTTTTCTATGGTGCTCATTTAGTGGAAGACAATATGCATTACTTAAAAATAGTATATGTAAGTTAGGCTACTTAGTGTTGGATAATCTAATTGTGTAGTCATGTTAGTGATTTCACTATGACACTTTGTCCCAGAGGACCTTGTATCTCTAATACATGAACAGAAATGCATTAACCGTTTAACCAACTTATTGTCAAGCGATTCAATGAGTTTTTCTCGTAACTGTTCAATTGTTGTAGGTGTAATATCATGTATGTTTTTTTTACAAAGATGGAAGAAATTACTTGGCTACAATGATGCAAAATTATGTTCAATAAGAAATATTGAAAGTGGGGATGGATTCCAAATCTATGGACAAAATACCTTAATAGATGTAATCCATATTCATGTAATTGAATGTCATAAATTCATGGTTGCAACCAATTAGCATCAAAAATGGGGAATAATGCAAGGAAAACTATATCAAATAATCTGCTTCTATTATATTTATTGATAGGGGACAAACCAATATCTAGTCACTGCATTGGTTGAATAGGTGTAAATGTCCACTCGAGCATGTGTCATTTCCAAAATTGGATCTAATGATGCTATTAACATATATTCACCTTGTGTAAACACTCTCATGATATGATGTTGTTCACCATGATCCATGTTATTCCAATAAGAGAAATGATGGCAACCTTACTTATTCTTACATATTTGGAAAATAGGACCCTCAGACCCTCTAAAAACTTTGATTATAGGATAGGATTCCCGACAAACATAACACCTTAGGAAAACTAAGAGCTTATCAATCACATCATAAAATTATTTATGAAAAGGAACCATGCCTTTGTCAAAAATATGTCAATTTTCTCTATGAATATGAAGTCTAGGTAGAGGATAATGTTGAGAATCATCCCCAAGAGTGAAATGTTACCCAAAATGCACATCATTTCTAGAATTTGAGTGGATTTCTACATTAGAAGTAGGAGGAGGTGTTTGAAGACTTCCAAAATTAATTGTTCTAGAATTTTTGCATTATAATTCTCTAAATTGATTGCATCAAACAATGCATTGATGAGAAAAAGTGTAAGTGTTAAACATTTTACAATAATGCAATGCACACATAGATTCTTAACACATAAAAGAAAACAATTTCAACCACACATATACATAGAGATTTACTCTAGAAAACCAACAACCTGTTTTAGAACCGCACCTATAGTTCTATTCATAATCCAACCTCATTGTTTACAATACAATATATCGGATCCTGCACTATCCAAAAAAACCCTAATCCATTAACCTAGATTAGATTACAACCTTAATTCCTTAACCAAAATTAGAAAACCATGGGTTGAAATTCCACGCACCACTAAACCGCCAAATGAGAAAATTTTCCCTCACCAAAGGCGAAAGACCACCCAAAAATTTTGTGAATAAACCACCCAAGTTTTTTTGGGGGGGATCGGCCCCCAAAACATGTAATAGGGGGAACCATAATCATACAAATAATAAAACACATACCCAATATTCTCCCACTAGTTGTTTTGTTTACATACAAGGGTCATAGACTTTCATGATCAACAATCCATGGTAGAAATGCCCATTGATTTTCTACACCAAGAGAGCTTCTCAGTGCCCACAGACTTTGTTAATGAATCTGCAACATTCTCAATGTGTTCACCTTCACCAACAACACCTACTTCTCTCCATCCATGTCTCTAACAAAATGATACTGGACATCGATATGCTTTGTCTTAGAATGATAAGTTGGGTTCTTTGATGGGAAGATTGCACTCTAATTGTCATAATCTATGCTTGCAGCTTCTTGTACCAACCCAATACCTAAACAAAATATCTGAAGCATACTGCTTTATTTATTGCATGAATGGTTTTCATGTATTCATATTTTGTAGTTGAGAGTGCCACTACAAACTATCTTTTTCTCATCCAACTGATTGCTCCTCCAAATAGGTTAAACAAATACCCACTTGTAGATCTTATACGATCCATATCTCTAACCCAACCTACATCAACAAAGCCATGTATGTCCAACACTCTGTCCAATCTTGGTCTTCCTTGGTAACATAATCCATACTTAGTAGTGCCAAGAAAATACTTGAAAACCCTCTTTAGTGTTGCCCAATGCTCCTTCCCTGGTTTTCACATATACCTACTCAAAACACCCACTGCATGATAAATGTATAATCTAGTACAAACCATGTTGCATACATAAAATTTCCAACCACACTAGCATATGAAACATGGGACATGCCGTCTTCCTCTTCCTGTGTTTTCAAACACTAATCTCTAGATAACTTTACACCTATAGAAATAGGGACCTTGACAGGTTTATATTCCTTCATATTAAACCTCCTCAATATTGACTCAACATATTTTCTCTAGTTCAACCAGAGTTTCATGTTTTCCTGATTTATTTTAACTTCCATGCCAAAAATAAAATTTTCAACACCAAATTCTTTCATGTCAAATTTAAAGGACAATTAAGTTTTTACATCCTAGATAATTTTCTTGTTGTTTGCTATCAACAACATATCATCCATATACAACACCAAATAAATAAGACGATCAACTACTACTTTGAAATACTCACAGTGATCGTATTTTCTTCTTGCAAATACAAGTCCCAATATATAAGTATCGAATTTTTGATACCACATCCTTGGTGACTACTTTAACCCATACAAGAATTTTTTTAGCCTGCATGCCAACTCTTTCTTTCCCTTCACCGCAAACTCTTTTGGTTGCTTCATGTCGATTTCTTCTTTCAGATCCCCATGTAGGAATGTTTTCTTAACATCCATTTGTTCTACTTCAAAATCAAAAGCAACAACAATAGATAAAAAAAATCTAATAGAAGTTAACTTTGCAATGAGAGAAAAAATTTCATCGAAGTCAATTCCCTCTACCTGGGAATAACCTTTTGCTACTAACTAATCTTTTTCTTTATCCATTTTTCCTTCCGCATTCAACTTCTTCTTAAAAACCCATTTTCTTCCAACGAGATTTCTTTTAGTCGAAAACTCCACTAGATTCCAAGCCTCATTCTTATCCAAGGATGCCATTTCTTCAACTATGTCCTTTTTCCAGAGTTTGTTATCCTCGAAATCCATTGCCTCCCCAACAATTCCAGGATCATCATCAATGATAAACAAAGAAAAATTTGAACACAAATAAGATGGAGTATACCTTTCCAGTTGCCTTAATTCCCAAACCAATATTCTTAATACTGGAGTATGAGTCTATTCTTCTTCTTATTCTCATTCTTCTGCAGATTTTGATTCATTATCCTTCAATTCAAACTCTATTTTATCTAGTTCTTCCTCCCTCTGTAGGACTTCCTATTTGAGAAAACATTTTATTTATCTAAATAATGCATCTCGGCTATACACTACCTTCTTAATTTATGAGTTCCAAAGATTATAACCTTTCAAACCATATTTATAACCAATAAAGATACACTTTTCAACCTTTTTATCGAACTTACTCCTATTTTCCTTTGGAAAGTGTATATAAGAATCACATCCAAAAATATTGAGATGAGTGAAAGAGGTTTCTTACCAGTCCATACCTCATGTGGAGTCATTTCATCCAACAATAATGAGGGTGATTGATTCACCAAGTAACATGCAGTTTCCATTGCCTTTGCCTAGATTCTTGTCCCAACTTGCACCATTGAGCATGCTCCTTTCTCTTTCCATCAACGTCTTGTTCATCCTTTCTACAAATCCATTATGTTGAGGTGTATATGGATTAGTATTCTTCCTTGGTATACCGTATTTATTACATAATTCTCCACCATTATCTGTCGTCAACACATTAATTTTCTTCTTCGTCTTATTTTCCACAAGAGCCTTAAACTCTTTAAATTTGTCAAAAACTTCATATTTATTCCCGAGGAAATAAATCCATGTATTCCTCGAGAATTCATCTATAAATAAGACATAGTACACATGTTTACCTTGTAACACACCTGACCCCATAAATCATAGTAAGGTTGGTAGGATGTCGACATTTTTCTTTTTTTCACAACACTTTTGATCTTGGGTTTAAATACCATGGGTAAAAATCTGCTCAGCTAGAGAATTTCCTGAAACCATCTAAGTTCTTTGAGCCATACCCTTCTCCATGACCTATCTTCTATGTAAATGTCATGTTTAATCCTCTACGTCATGCATGTCAATGTATTGGGTGGTGTGTGTTTTTTGACATGGCATTGACATGTCCTCGGACGTGTCACCTCCTCCTCAACAAACCTTTGGTAGAATAAAACTACTCAAACTAGGAGATAAAATTTCCCAAATGAATGAATTGGAATCACCCAGATCGAGCTATATCAATGACTAACAATGAGTCAAAATAATTCCTATCAGGAAAATAGGTTACACAAGCCCCAATCTATTTCCCAATCCAAGTCCTTCTGATAGACTCAATCATGATGGATCTAACAATTAGGAAATGAGGAAAAAAATGGTATTGATTTACTCGACACCTTCAAACCACGTGATGGTTATAGTCCTCTCTTTTTCTCTCCCAAACACTCAACAAGTGGGTTCTACTACAATATCTACGACTGAGCTCTTGTTGGATCGACTCGTAAGTAGATCAATGGTCCCTATCCACTCAAGCTTCCATCATCAAGAAATTATCACTTTCTGCAACTTCATGATTCTCCCAAACAATTCTTCCTAAATAGGAATCTTTGGATGGATTTGACGGTCATCATACCTCCACATTTAACGGTTAGGGATCTACTAGATCTCATAATTGCTCAATAGTTAACCGACACTACCAAGGTTCTTCAATTGGGTTGGACCCTCATTAGATCCAATGAATCAGATCTCATTGACCATATCAATGATAGATCTATGACTCTTACCACTCTTGCATTTTCATCATCAAATTTATCTCTTCAGAAGTTCCATCCACTCATTCCCCATGAGCATTCCTAAACTCCTCCTTTATGATAGTCTTATTGGCTTAACGCATGATAAATATATGGTCTATATCTCATCAGCCTATGCTCCAAGTAGATCGATGGATCTCATTGACTCGATAATTTCCCATCAAAAACTTTGCCTTTGTTGATGTTATTAGCTCAGACAGGTGCTTCTGCATAGGATTGGTGTCATAGAATGAAAAATATGTCAAATTACTCTTTAGCTGCTTGCTTGAGAGGAGTAAGTGTTATTATGATTTCTTCCTTAAGTTTGACTTAGGAAAAGTATTATAATTAATTTAATTAATTGTTTTGGACTATTAGTCTAAGTTTCTAAGGATAAATAATTAAATTATTTAAGTGACTTAGATGTAATCTCAACCGTTGATCTGAAGTGAGGCCTAGCATCTAATTGATATGGATTATATTGAGAATGACATAAAGGAAAAGGTATAACAAGGAAACAAACTGAGAGATTGCAAGAAACAAGGTAATATAGTTAAAACTAAATTCTATTAATGGATGTCTGGAATACAAAAGACTATAAAACGCAAAGCACACAGTCTAGCTAGAATGGTGGTAGATTATCTATCAAGATCGAGATGTGACGACTATGCTCATTCACAAGAAGCTAAATACAAAGAGGATGAAAAGGAATTTTAACATAAACCATCAATGATAAAACCCTAAAAATAAAAAACCTAACCCTAGAAAATGAAACACCAAATGTTTTGTGGGCCCCGATGTGGTTAGTTGAAACATCAACTTCCCAGGGGTGTTACTTTTGCATACGATATTTGTTTAGGGAACTCAATAGTCTTTTGGAAAGGTATAGCCAATAAGTACACATTCCAAACAACCCAATACATGCAACCTATATCAATTGGGCACTAACACATAAAAAAATGTCGTTTAGGGCCTCAAAATGGCCCTGGAAGTTTGGGACCCAAAAAAACATAGAAAAAATGCCAAGACGTGGAACCATTTTGAATTAGTGGAATAAGTGGGTGGCCACCAATATCCACCTAGATTAGTCCCCCCGCATTAGGAAACAATGGTCCCCATTGCATCAAGTTCCTCCATTATATGGGGAGACTTCCGTTGAATTTGACTCTTGGTGAGCCACTTTCCCTGGTGAAGAAATTGCCTTTCTTTGATGGCCCGATATATTTGGATGTTCTATTGGTGGGTGCCCTTTGTTTTTGTGTTCATGATCCGATCAATTTTTTCCTGTTCAATGCAATCATGATTGATTTATATAGGGGCCAAGTGCTCAACTACGTCTAAAGTGTCAAGGAGAGGTGGAAAATATTGTCGAAACAATTCCACATTGAATACCATGTGGAAGCTAAGGAAGGGGGGAATACTTGATTCAAAAGAATTCTCATACAAAACCTTAGAGAGGGTGTAAGGCCTGTATTAGATTGGGTGGATATTTTTATGGGATCCTGTGAGGTGCCCTTTCTGAAAATGCAACGGTACATTATCTCCCTCCTGAAACTTGTGTGGTACATTGTAATGTCCCCACTTTGGGACATCATCACAGGGCAGAGATTTATGATGACCAGAGTAGCCAGATGGATGCTAGAGCGAGTACAGGGGTATTTGAGAGGCATTGTGGGGTCC
>JZKD02S1676019.1:415228-466601 GCA_000966675.3 Picea glauca
GTTATCTCTTTCTGTTATTTGCTGCATACACACATATAAACACATCTAAAAGGTAGATCAGCAAAGTGTTTGACAAAATACCTCACTCAGAAAAAGTTTTAAAAAGACACCAAAAAAGTGATGATCCTTGCATAATGGCTTGGGATCATTACATACATGATGTTGGTCATGGTACTACTTGTACATGGCATTGGATTTATGTAAAGTGTCATGAAACTATTGTTGAATGTGATGGATTCACTCAAAAAATTTGGTTTCTCAATCGACCTCTGTGTGAGTGTGGAAGGACTCTTCCTGTGCAACTACAATGGGAAGAGATACGTCAATGGGGGCCAATGGCTAGAACCCCAAGCACAACTAAAAAATATCTAAGATCAATAGATATGTCAAGGCATCTGTTGTAGTTATGTTGAAAATAAGGAAGGATCTCATCCCATGTGCGTGGATGTTGGAATTGTACATCCTAGGGATATGGAGAATCATCATGTTGACTACCTTTGTTTGTCCATTAGTCTATGGGTGGAAGGTAGTCAATTTGGTTAGCTTGTTTCCCATCATCGACCATAGGCTGGACCAAAAAGTACTTAGGAACCTAATATATCAATATGAAATAATGGTCAGTGGGAGCCAAAAATGAACCCAAACACATTCAAAGAAGATCTTAGTGGTGGTCTCAATTGTGATGCTCTTATTGTATGGTGGAAAAATTTCCATCTTAGAGAATCGATCAATGACCATGTAGACATAATCATTCCCATGCTTGGTTGAAGGTAGAACAAACATGTTATCCATGGATATTGACTCCCAAGGATAATTGAGAGTAGGAAAAGTGTGTATAGCCCCTTATTCTTGATGACAAGGTTGGGATTGACACAAGTAATGAAGGATCTGATGTACGTACAGACATCTTGTCGAAGCTTCGATAAATAAAAATGATTTTAAAATACTACCATTGTTTTTTCCACACCAAATTGTCCTACCACACAACTGTAATGAGCTTCCCAAATAGGCTTTGCATGCTCACTTGAAGGAACACAAATATGGCTTAGATGGAATAATAGTTTATCCTGGATATGAAAGTTTGGAATTGGTTTTCTTGCATTCAATGTCTGATAGGGAGAAGCAAATTTAGTTTCACTACTGTATAATTGTGGCCACCTATACGTCTAATTCCCACAAGTGTTAATAATTGTGGCTAGTGCCACAATCGAGGGTCGATTGAGGAAATTTGCAACATGGTTGGTGCTTTCCTTCTTGTACTTGATGATCAAGTGGAACTTTTGTAGGTACATGTACCAATTAGGATGGTGTTCATTCTATAACTTTCCATGTGTCTACATGGATTGTATAGGCCTTTGATTAGTGTGGATGATTATTTTCTTCCCTAGAATGTAATGCTTCCACTGTTGACTCTCCTGCACAATGGAGTACATCTATTTTTCATAGGTGGGGTATATGTGGTAGTGATGGTGATGCTACGTTATGTGTCAATGAAATTTTCCCTTATTCAGTTTTGAATCAAAGTCTAATTCAACATCTGACTCTAATGATTTTTTCTCGGCTAACAATGATTGTTTGGAGTGACATCCATTAGTGTCTTTCCAAGGGATTTGATGGAATTCACACCACTTTCCAGTTTCCTTCTTTGACTTCCCATTACCGTTATTTGTTGGTGTTTTGGACTAGTTGTTTTATGGTTGGCCATCCTTTCTCTTTCCTTTTATTTGGAAGTTAGGGCCACCTTTACTGTGGTTTTGTTGCGATGGGTTTGCAGATATGAAATCCATATTATTATTTTTCTTGAACTTTTGCTTGATCTTAACAACATATTCGTAAGAAGCTCCCAGTGAGGCGATTTCCAAGAACTTTGTATATATTTGTATGTACCTATGTAGGTCACTGTGGTAATTTAGGACCAATTTCTACTTAGAGTCTTTAATATCCACTTTTGTGTGCAAGGTATGTAAGATGTTGGTGTACTCAAAAACCATCTAGTCTCTCCCTTGATGTAGAGTTGTCCATCTCATGTACTAGTCATCATATTTTCCAACATGGAACTATTGCTCCTTGAGGGCATCAACAAAAGCCTCCAAAGTGTGTTCTAAGTCAAAAATTGAAAACTCATCCCCGACATGTTTCTCATAGTAAGTTTCCTACCAATGTTTGACATGGGCAAGAGCCTTAAGGAGCGCGAAGGTGATCTTTTCACTGTTGGAAAAAATTTGGACAGAGAAAAAACCCTCTAGAATACTTAACCATTTTTCCAAAGAATCTACATCTATCTATCTTTCAAATAAAGGAATATCAAAGTTAAGTTGTACCTTGAAGGGTGTCCTACCTCCAATGTGAATGTTGGTTGAAGGTGCCTCCATCGATCTTGGTTGTTGTCTAAGGCTCTAGGAAACATTATCAATCATCTCGTTCCTTTGTTGCATGAGGGATTCCTCGAGCAATTATTTGATAGGATATCCTACCTATTCTTCTTTATTTTCTTTCACCATGGGAGGCTTCTTGGGCTAGAGAGAGTAGTTATCCTCAAGGGAAACTAACTCAGGACCCAAATCTCTATACCTTGACCTTGTTGGGGACATTCAGTAAGAAATGACAAGGAGTAGATTGCTCTGATACCATTGATCCATATTATATTGAGAATGACATCAAGGAGAAGATATATCAAGGAAACACACATAGATATTGCAAGAAACAGAATAATATAGTTAAACTTAGATTATATTAATGACTATCTGAAATACAAAAGGTTGTAAAATACAAAGCACATGAGCTTGCTAGAATGGTGGTATCTTATCTCTAAATATAGAGATGTGAAGGCTATGCTCATTCACAAGAAGTTGATTACAAATAGGAAGGAAAGGAATTTTAACATAAAACATCAATTAGAAAACCCTAAACATAAAAAAACCTAACCCTAGAAGATGAAACACCAAAAGGTTTGTGGGCCCTGATGTGGTTAGTTGATACATCAACTTCCCAGGGTTGTTATTTTTGCATACGATCTCCATTTGAGGTGCTCGGTAGTCGATTGGCAAGGTATATTGGAGAAGTAAACATTCACGATGACATAATACATGTATTTAAAATCTAGTGGTGCTGCCATGTCAAAAATATGTTGTTTAGGGCCTCAAAATGATGCCAAAAGTTTAAGACTTGAAAAAATGTATAAAAACTGCTAAGATGTGGAACCATTCTGAATTAGTGGAACAGGTGGGTGGCCACTAGTATCCACCTAGATCATTAATCCTAGCCATTGATCACTTAGTATATTAGGGTTAGGTATTTTGTCTTAAAAAAATTATAAAACAAGACTAAGGGATAGGTGAAGACACATCCTATTTTGATTGAGGAAGTGATTTTCTCAAGGAGTGAGAGTCTCCATAATGAAGAGAAGAGAAAGGTGTGAAATAATGATATTTTCAGAGAAGGGTTCAGAGGAGATGAGTTTGAAGAGAAAGGAGTTTAAGATTTGGAGGAGGAAGAAACTTGTGAATAGCTGAGATCTTATCCAAAGAGAAAGACCATATAAGGTGAGGAATGGGATGTCAATTTACAGGTGGAGTAGTTGCGTTTTTCGAAGTTTGAAATTTTTAGAAGACCTTGGCACATGTGATGGAGAGCAGTGAGTCATCCAATGACTCACCACCCTCATATATCATCTCTCACATACTTGGAACCTTGAACGATGGACATATGTGATTAGTTTGAGAAATTTCAATCACGATGGCACACAAATGGGTTGAAATCCCATAGGCCAGATATAGTACACCAAGGATTGTTATTCATTGGATGAGGAATGTTGCAACAATATATATCCATACACCATGCAAAGACAAGATGCAACTCCCTCAATCATGGACTTAACACCTAGATCTTGGATGTTGGCCCTACTTTGTTGATGCCATCATCTTTTAGGGTTTCATGGAGCTAGGTTTTTGGTTTATACTTGAGGTATTGGTGATGATTTGCATGACCTTGGGTGAGGAGAGACATATTTTACCATCACTTCACTCTTGATTGGTGTCGTGTGGATTTGGAGGTATCTTCCTTCCCAAGGAAGGATTGACGTCTTAGACATGTGGCTCATTTATGATGTATTTTTTCATTTAGCGTTTTGTAAAGGAAAAATGAGGGGTTGAACCGACTTTTTATGAATGAATATTGTGTTTTGTGGAAAAATTAGCAGTTCTAGCACTAGCCTTTCATTTCATCACAACTCCTCACCTTTGTGGGGTAACTAATTCTAAAATTTTGTCGCTTTTGGGGTTATTGGTCATTTTGTATTATGTGCTATGCTTGAAGGAGGTCTCCTGTGGATGATTTTCTCATTTTGGATGGATATCTCTGCAATTAGGGTTTAATTATCTTGGTTTCTTGGATGAAGTAAGTAATTTTCTACAATTCTATGGTATTTTGTTGATGTAAATGGTGAAAATGCTATTTTGATGCAAGAATTATTGGTTTGTTGAAACCCTAAGAGAGGTACATAAGTGCTTATTCCTCTCATAAAGTTTTATTTGTCCAAGTTTGTAAATACTCCTTTCTAGGTTTAGAAGGTTAAAGCACCAAAGTTCTTGCACTTTAGGATTTTAGCCCTAGACATTTGACCTTTGAATTAGTTGAAGCTACAAGAAACGAAAAACGACATCTAGGGCCGAAATGTGTATGCACCCTAGATACTCTAATTTTCTTCAAAGTATTAAGTCTAAGGCCCAAACGTTCATGCACCTTAGGGTTTTGAATTTACCTATTTGGTTTCAATTAAATAAATCTTAAAGTTATAGATGCATTGAGACTCCATAGGCCCTAGAATAAGAACAATGTAGTTGTTAAAGTCATTTTTCTAAATCTCTCAAGTGTTCTACTAACTCTACTAACCCTAACTCTAGAAAACTCACAATAATAATTGTTTTTGTTACAAAAGTTCACGATAGCCACTAAAAATTGTCTTAATTTGTTGCATACACGTAGTTACAAGTGGCTTAGCTTGTTCATAAATCATCTCTAGTAGTTGGAGAATATTCTATTTGTTAAATGATTGCTTTCATGGTCAATTGTGGTGTTTATGAGTGTTAATTTTTTATGTTGTTGCAAATAATTTGTTTTTGTTATAGAATTTTTTACTGACAATAAATGGAATTTAACTTGTGTAGTGTCTAAGAGGTCTTTTTTGCATACTTTATATTGGTAATTGTTATACATATGTTGCAATTTTTTCTTTTTCAGGGTAGGCATGACAATCACCTTAAAACCTCTCTTTCCTTCCTAGACCTAGACCAACGCACATGTGATCAAGATAGGGGTGGTAGGCTTGACTATCAAACTTGTTATTCAATCCCTTGAGGGCTTTTCATAAGTACAAATACTGCGATAATGAGGATCACATAATGTGTTCACAAGTATTTCATAGGTGGGATCATAGCTACATGTGGAGCTTGGTAATAATATCAGGTGTGCAGTAGAAGTTCTTGGGACCATTCAATTTTAGCTAGAGGTAGAGATTCCTTTGGAGGTGACAGTTGTGTTGTTTTTACCAAGGCTAACCAATAACCTACTCACAGTCTCAACCATGGAGGAAAATGGGTATAAATTCTATTTCCAAGATTGACATGTACTTGTTAGGATGAGAGATTCTAGTCCAAGCTCAGGATGAGTAATTGGAAGAAAATATGGTAAATTTTACTTGCTAAAGGGTTAGTCTGTACGTGACTTAGTTCATGATAGTGACAATGACAACTTGTGTGAGTTATGTAACATGAGGAGGGGTCACTTGCACAACAATGATTTACCAATATTGAGGGAGATTGTCACTGGTCTTCCAGAGTTCAATGTAGAGCAACAAGGTGTCTACAATGGGTGTACACTTGGAAAGTATGCCTAGATGACCTTTCCTAGTTGTAATAACAAATCTTAAAGGATATTGGATCTAGTATATTAAGATGTGTGTGGTCCTATGTCAGTGGTGTCCTTGTGTGGGTTTAAGTATTATGTAACGTTTATAAATTATTGTTCCAAGAGGATGTGGATATACTTCATGAAGACTAAGGATGAGGTCTTCAATCAACTTCAAGAGTTAAAATCTCTCATGGAGAAATAGACATGGAAGAAGGTCAGAGTCTTTAGATCAAAAAATGGAGGTGATTATAACTCAAATTAGTTCAAATATTTTTGCAAAGAGGTAGGCATAAAGAATTATTTTATAGTGCCCTACAACCTACAATAAAATGGGGTTGCTGAGAGGAAAAGTAGAGCCAATGTCGAGGTTGCTAAATCCATGATTCATAATCATGGTCTTCCTATGTTTATGTGGGCAGAAGCATGTACCATAATAATATACACTCAAAATAGGAGTGCTCACAAGGTCTTGGGGGAAAAGACTCCTAAAGAGGTATGAACAAGAGTGAAATAAGAGGTGGGGAATTTATGTAGCTTTGGGTGTTTGGTGTATATCCATGTATCATTAGAGAAGGGTAAAAAAATGGATCCCTTGGGATGTAATGGTATTTTTGTTGGTTACAATGAGACTTTGAAGGCATATAGAGTGTATATCTGATTGTATGGGAAGACTATGGTGAGAAACGATTTGAATTTTTAGTATCACAAGGACTTGAGGAAGTCACATGATATATCACCACAAGAAGTAGATGATCGAGAGTGATAGGCTTTGAAGATTGAAGAGAAGCTAAAAACACCAGTAATGTGTACTCAGTATTCAGGTCAGAAGCAGGAGTGGGAGGCACCTTCTACTTCTTCCATGAGGATATTGAGATGGCTTGACTAGACATCAAGATATTTTCAAGAGCATGTGGTGGCTCCTAGGAGCACTTTCAAAGAAATCATACCACTGTGATAGTTTCCTAGATAGATGGTGCTCATGAGTGACATCATTGAATTTGAGCCTAAAAATTAGGAAGATGCAACATGCCAATAGGTTTGAAGGGAAACCATGGTGGTGGAGTATGCCTCCATCATGAAGAATGAAAACATGTAGAAGGGAAACTAATATTGGTCAATTGTAGGTGGATATACAAGATAAAACATGTTGCAGATGACAACATCGAGAAGTAAAATGATAGGTTCATAGAGAGAGGGCTCTCCCAGAAGGAGGGATTGGATTATGATGAGACATTCACTCCAGTCACTAGGTACAATTCTATTAGGGACATGATATCTATTACCTGAGAAAGAAGTTGTATAACCTGAGGATGAGACATGGAGACTCATTTGTAACATCCCCCGACCACTCATCCCATTGGTTGGGGAAATGCTACTGCGTGGAACAACATCTTTCTCATCCTTAATTAATAACATTCATTTAAATCAAATTAAAGACATTTAAATAAGAGTAAGCACAAGATTATTGCTAACATAAATAATCCCTGGCATTAACAATAATTCATATGCACAACATAACACTTGATACATATAAGCTGATACTTATCTTTGAAACTGTAGTAATTCCACCAACCATGTGCAGGCCTTCCATGAACCTCCCATCCTTAGACCACACTGCTCATCACGCTCAATAGTGGGTCACCCCTGAGCTGGGACTAAGCTCCACCCAAGGCAATGGATTCTAGTCTAGGCTAAGGTTATAGGGAAAAATACACAGAGCAACTAGAAGGATTCTCTCCAGGAGCCTTCTTACGCCCACTAGTCATAGAAACTGATTCCCCACATGCCTGTTCCACCCAGGAGTATACACCTTCATAAGCACAGTCCATCGGTGCTTCACCTCCCTCTCTGGGTCTCGTAAACAGGTCGGATCAGGAATTCTCAGAGCTCCGTAGCTGGTGCTGGACTCTCTCTGGGAGAAAACCACTTCCCAACAGACTCTCTCTCCTAGAGAGAGCTTCTCATAGGCCTAGCAACTTGCCTCTTGAACTCCATTCCAACACAGGGAGGAAAACAACAATGGTTCAGCATTCATTTTTTACGGTCATGAGGGTTCTCCTTTCCTCTCAAACAGATTCTATGGAGAATGTGCATAAGGTTTAAAACCCTTTGGAGTTGCATAGGAGTGTGGAAATCGTGATACGCGAAATCTTGAATTCGTCAGGACTGTCCATCGAAAATGACGTGTGGAGAGTGATCAATCTTTCCCTCACTTGTGAATTGAAATGATCTAAGGGTGAGTTTGTAAGAATTCACAAAATGAAAATTCACGATTGGATCACAACCGTCGATCTAAGAGAGATTTGGACTGTTAATTGTGCAGGAAGAAATCAACATTTCAGGAATAAGGAGGACGAAGGTGGAAAATCCTTCGATCTCATGACACAAAAAATCCCAATACATGAAATGTCGATGAGATATGAGTCATCGGGACCGTTAGATCAAGTAGATGATAGACCGTAATTTCAGAATTTCGGCAAACAAAAGTTTGAGATGTTGATGCAGGAGCATCGTCAGCATCCAAACAAGAGTGAAGGCGGAAGACAATTGGAAGACCACTAGTGCACATTTTTGAAATGTTTTGAAACATTAATGTAATGGTTAAGGGGAAGCGTACTTGCACATTGTAAACACATCATGAGTGATTCACTCTCATCTGTAGAATGTAGAGGCATTTATGCATAGTTAATGAAAGTAGGTAGATTTGAATTATAGATTAGACAGTTTAGAAGAGCAGGAGGGAAAAATGGATATAGACACCATCGTCTTTGTATTATTGTATCATTAGAACATTATCATTGAGCATAGCAGAGAATGAGAGAAAGACCCATGTATAGGAGCTTGAATTAATATAAGAATCTTTGAATAAGATTTCATGGTGTTATGATGTTTTTTGTTTATACATGGTAAATGGTATGCTTACAGTGGTTATATTCTCTCTGTTATGCATTTGTTATGAGTCTATGTTGTGTATGTATGATTTCATGTTGAGTGTTTGAAGTTTGAGAGAGAGAGAATGAGTTTCAATTGTTTCTCTTCCCGAGTGAGAGGAGTTCCTGCAAGGAGGGCAGTGAAATGTCCGCAAGGTGTGCATTGACAACGAGTCTGAGTTTTATCTCAAAAAGATTAGGAAGGATATCGTTGTTCTCATTCTAGAAGAAGAGACAGTGAAGCACAGAAGCCGTCCAAGGTGTGCACAGGCTGGTTGAAAGCTTAGAACTATCAACCAAGGGGAAATTTGAAGGACTGTTGTTGCACGGAGTGCACAGAGTTGAAAGATCAAATACCCAGGAGTATTTGAAAGTCTGTCGCAAGGAGTGAGAGTAGGAACGCTTTTGGGGGTTTGAGTTTGTAAGTGAAAGTTCAGGAGGGATAATACCTTTGAGCACTTCAAAGGAGGATGGAGGTCGAACTACTTCAAAGGGAGATGAGGGTCGAAGTCATCTAGCAGAAGTAAAGATCAGAAGGGAGAACATTGGTTTTATTTCACATAAACTGTCGAGGAACAAACGGTCGAAATTCTCCACAGAGAACTTGTGAAGTTGCAAGGACTGTAGGATCTAGAGGAGTTGCAGTGCGTATAAGGTTTGTATGAATCCATTATGTTGGTTTCAAGATTCAACGTTGACCATTGATTGTGATTTGTCTGTGCTGTCAGATCATTTTGGCATTTCGAGGATCCTGACGATAAGAAGTTGAGCACAATGGAGCGAAAGTCCCGAAGTCGCGAATTGTGACAAGAATTGGCATGGAGTCTTAGGATTTTGAAGTTATAGAGGGACAAAAATCAGAGGTTCGTTCAAGTCCTGAAAGCCAAAAAACTTGACTGACAGGTGGCAAGAATCTGCGTCAGAGATAGAGGAAAATGGGAAAGACAGGTGGTGTACTTGTCACCAAGCAGAGTTAAACTTCGTTGATTATTTGGGGGTTTCATTGGTTGGAGAGCTGGAAGCCTTGCATCAGGATTCACGAAGACGTGAAGTTCGAAACTCTGAATCAGCGAAAATTTCCATAGGGGAGCTAGTCTTTGTTGAACGCATCGGGGTTCGGCATTTTAGCATTTTCGAAGATAAGAGACAAGGGTTCCTTGTTCAAAAATTCCTAAAATCGCAAAACACGATACGACTATGGAGGAGGACGTGACCAACCATTTTGGTGAATCGGTATTTCGGGTTTCAGTGGTAGAGAGCCGAGAAACCCAACATCAGGGATCGTGAAATAGTGAAACCCAAAGTCCCAAATTAGTGAAGGGCGTGACATTTTTGTGGTCAAGGATATTTGGGTTAGCACATGGTGTTTGTTCACATAGGCTCAATTCATAAGGACCTGTGGATACACCGTCGAGTGTGTGAGGGATTCCCTATGGGAAATCAATGAGTCAATCAAACTCAGGAGGGCAGAATTAGAACGATCTTGCACAGACCTTGACTCGAGGGTTTGGGGGTTTTGCATCAGATTGGTATCGGAGCTTGACTCTGTTTGTATATTGCAGATAGAGGGAGTGAGAGGAGAAAGAGTACTCTGATACATATCAGAGCCGTATGAAAATTTCTTTGCTTTCTGTAGTAGAGAAAAGAGGAATATTTCTCATCCATGCCACCGAGAAGAAGAGACAGACCAATGCCTGATCTAGCAGTCGAAAGGGAAATGTGTGAACTATGTCCCAGGCTTGATGCCATGGAAACAGTATAGAGGCGCAAAGTTGACGTTGGGGATTTTAGCGAGGCTGAAAGTGAAAATGAAACTGGACACGAAGAATAAGTCACAGTTGAATATGCTACAGATGAACACCTATTCAGGGTTGTTGCACGGATAGGTTCCAGGGAAAAAATGGATATTCCAGTGTATGAGGGAAACCTATATGTTGAAGATCTTCTAGACTGGATTAGAGCTTTTGATAAATACTTCAACTATGAGGATGTTGAGTAAGACAAGAAGGTCAATTATGTTGTCACTAGACTTAAAGGGCATGTAACATTATGGTGGGATGAACTGCAGGCTGACAAACGCTGCAAAGGCAAGTAGAAAATCAAAAGTTGGGATAGGATGGTTGCGAAGATGAAATCCAAATTCATTCCCAAGGACTATCAAATTACTCTATTTCAGAGGATGCAAAATTTGAGACATAAGCTGATGTTAGTGAATGAATACTCTGAAGAGTTCTACAAGATAAACATCAGAGCAGGTCATCAGGAAAGCGATGATGAAAAGGTTTTCAGGTATATGAATGGTCTGAGATATGAAATTCAAGATCAGATGAGCATGATGATCATTCAGAATGTGGAAGATGCTTATCAGATGGCTCTGAAAGCTGAAGAGAAGTTGAGCCAAAAGTGAGGTCAAAGAGGTCGAGGTAGAAGTCAAGTCAGAGACAAGACAATTGCCCAAGAAAGAACTCAGAAACCTAAATAAGAGGGGAAGAAACCTCAAACTGAACATGCGGGAGGAGGAAGCTCATAGAGAGCATAGTATGCTGATAGAAATACTTTTCCTCGAGCCAGAGGAAGAGGAAGAGGCAGAGGAGGTGAAGTGAAATGTTTTGTCTATGGGAAAAGCATACATAAATCTTATGAGTGTCCAAAAAGGAAGAAATATGGTGGTGAAACTCACATTGCTGAAGCTCAAGGATGGAATGTTGAGGCAGAAGATGCTGAGGGTGGAAGATCCTTGATGATGAGGAAAGTTCTCTTAACGCCAAAGAAGGAGGCAGAGAGCCCAGCCCAAAGGAAAAGTCTATTTCGGACTACTTGCAAAACCAAAGATAGGGTATGCAAAGTCATCATGGATAGTGGTAGCACAGACAATCTTGTTTCTACAGAGATGGTAGAAAAGCTAGAGTTGGAGACTAGCATACATCCAAGCCCATACAGAGTTTCATGGCTACAAAAAGGACATTAGGTAAATGTCACTAAACAATGTTTTGTCGAATTTAAAATAGGAGGATATAAGGATGAAATATTGTGTGATGTCATTCCCATGGATGTTTTTCATCTATTGCTAGGTAGACCATGGAAATATGACATAAATGTGGTTCATGATGGGAGAAAGAACACATACACCCTAGAGAAGAATGGGAGAACTCACATGTTTCCGATTAAGGATAAAGAAGTGAAACTAGAGGTGAGAAACATTTTACTTCTCATGAGTGGGAAGGGAATTCTTAATGAGGTTAAGAAGAAGGAAGACACACAATTTGTTGTGGTCAGGAAGCCTAGAATTGTTTTGACCAGTACAAGAGTGGATGATTTACCAGAGGAAATCAAGGAGTTACTAGAAGAGTTCGTTGATATAGTAGTGGATGAACTACCTTGTTTGTTACCACCGATCAAGAGTATAAGCCATCACACTTATCTTATACCCAGAGCCAGTTTACCAAACAAAGAAGCGTATAGATTAACACCGCAGGAAAATGAAGAATTCAAGAGGCAGGTCCAGGACCTTATGGACAAAGGATTGGTTAGAGAGAGCTTGAGTCCATGTGTTGTTCCAACAATGATCAACCCAAAGAAAGATGGAGGTTGAAGGATGTGTACAGACTCAAGAGTGATCAATGAGATCACCATCAGATACAAATTTCCATTGCCAAGGATGGATGATTTGATGGATTTCTTGAGTGGAGAAAGAATTTTTTCAAAGATTGATTTCAAAAGCGGATATCATCATATTCGCATGAGAGAAGGTGATGAGTGGAAGAAAACATTCAATACGAATGAAGGGATGTATGAATGGCTTGTCATGCCATTTGGTTTAATGAATTCACCCAGTACATTCATGAGATTGATGAACGAAGTCCTGAAGGATTTCATTGGGAAATTCGTCATCGTATATCTTGACGATATATTAATTTTCAGCAAGATTGAAGCAGAGCACTTAAAGCACTTAGTTGCAGTAATGAGGAGATTATAGCAAGATAAATTGTTGATTAATATGAAGAAATCATCATTTATGAGGACATAACTCATTTATTTGGGTTTTTTTATCTCTGTAAATGAGTTGAAGATGGACCTGGAAAAGGTGAATGCAATCAATAATTGGCCATCTGTAGTGTCCCCAAGGCCGAGCCCCGATGTAAACTATGATCTGAAAGAGATTGTAAATATGTGTTATAGGCTGGTGAGCCAAGTTTTGTATAAGCCAGTAGGCTTATGTGTTTGATTAGGCCAGAGAGCCTAAGGGTTGAAGGCCAAGGGCCTGGATTTTGTATCTGTATGTATGCAACACATCAATAAAATATAAACACTCGCTAGGTGCAGACCGACCACGATGAATGAGTGATGGGGGACTGAGCATCCATAGAGTGGGTAAGGAATTAAGGGCTGGAAGGTGGGAAAGGGGGCGAGTCTTGAGCTTAGGGGCTAATCCTAGTGGGATTAGGCCTGGGATAATATTTTAATATTATTTCCTAAAAAGCCATGTGCATATTATTTTATCCTAATTCCTTTTGGAAGGACCCTTGATTTCCCAAGTGGTGGGAGGAAGGCGTACGGATGGAACGCATGCAGTTCCTAGGGTCACAAGTGTCAACCCTAGTGCATGAAAATAAAACAGACAAAGTAAGCCAGGAGGGGGGTTTCTTAGCCATTCGATCCGACTACCCTAGGAAGCCTGTGCTGAATTGAGGGGAAGTATCTTGGTTATTCAGGGAAGCTGAGTTAGCCTGTGCGTGAGTCCCTGCTCTGAAACCATGATCTTGAGATCATCCTGTGACTTCTGAACTGGATGGGCAAGCCTGTGTCTATTTCCCTATGGGTTTTTGTGGTCATGCAGTTCTAGACTGCGTGAGGCTTGTTGGCCTATGAGTGACTCCTCCAAGTGAGAGAGTGCGCAGAGGAAGGAGAGAGCTCCTGGAAGGAAACCTGTAGCTGCTACAGAGCCCAGAGACTTCCGGTCCGGTCTGTTCCTGTAACCCAAGGTAAGGGAGACTGGAAACCGAAGGACTGTCCAGGTGACAGAGAAGGTGCACTCTCCTGGGGTGGAACAAGCATGTGGGGAATGAGGGTCTGTGGGAAGTGAGCGTGGGAGATTCCTGGGAGAGAATTCCTTCCTTGTGATGTTTTCCCTGTAACCTCAGTCTGATTCTAGATTCCTTGCCATGGGGTGAAGCTCAGTCCCATCTCTGGGGTGACCCACTATTGAGATGATGAGCAGTCCAGTCTAAGGCTGGGAGGTTCGTGGAAGGCCTGCACTTGGTTGGTGAATTCTACATCTGTTAAAAGATAAGTATTCTAAATTATGCTTTGATCATGTTTTGCATGACTGAGCTGTTTATGTATTATGTTTTGTGCTGTGTAAATGAATTACTGTTGAATGCTATGGCTTGTTTAATTGTAGCAACAACTTATATATTTTACTCTGAGATTTAAGTGTGTTTAATTGTTTAAATGCATGTGCTTATAATTCCAGTATGAGTTATGTAAAATTCCATGTATAGAATGGTAACTGAGAGGTTTGGAAACCTCAGTAGTGAAAATGTACACTACAAATTGGTATCAGAGACAAGGTTTCGACACATATCCTAGATGGGATAGTGGAGCGGTCTTTGGACTGAGAATGCGAGGGGAAATTGAGTCGAGAGGACCAATTTCATACCCTGGTTTGCTTCGAAGCTTCAAGGAGACACTTGACGATTTTTTATTAAGAACTCGGGAATTATAGCGGTGCTATGAAACCGCAGGCTGGTGTGGTCTATGGCCACGAGAAAACAGGTCTCTACACCAATGGTGTTAGAACCTTAGGATCTATTTGGAAGGGAAGGTGAACCCTTGTAACCGTCATATATGGAGAATGTGCACAAGGTTAAAGCCTTGGATATGGCACAGGAGTGTGGAAATCGTGATACGCAAAATCCCGAGTTAGTTAGAAACGGTCTGAGCCATCAGATCTGAGCCAGAAAACCCAACAGATGTTGGATCTGTCGGGAGGTTTCTAAAGGCTAAACCTCAGAAACTAGGGGCGAAAGCTTTGAAACATATCTAAACCGTCTGAAAGACGGAGGACACATGTCGTGAGATTGCCCATATTGGGGATTCGGACATCAGGGGTCAGAAAGGGAAGTCTTTCGACTTCATGAGTGGCGAAGTCACGAGAGAATCAGGACCGTCCATCTGAGGAGGATAGGTGGCAGAGATGAAGGGATCTCGCAAACTCGGAGGTTCGCAAGGTGAGAGTCCGGGAGTTGGGCGCTCCAAGTTGCAAGGGGCGAAGTTGCGAGAGAATCGTAGCCGTCCATCTGAGGAGGACAAGTGGCAGCAATCATGGAGTCGGTGAAGTGACAAAGAGATCCAGGATTCAGGTCTCACAAAATTGGAAGTTCACAGGGTGAGGGCCCAAGAGTTAGATGCTCCAAGTCGCTAAGTCACAAAATTGTGAGGAGCGAGGACAACTGTTGGATCTAGATCATGGGAGGACCGTTTGATCAGGAAACCCATCGCCTATCGCGCATTCGAGGGTTCAGAGGTTGAAAGGAGACATTTTTGACTTCATGAGTAGCGAAGTGTCGAGAGCCATGCATGAGGACACATGGCAGAACCACAAGGTGGGCCTGGGTGACTGATAGGCGAATACGCGTCGCCAGGAGGAAAGGAGTCAACACTCTATTGATTTCTCGCATATTAGGGATTTGTGAGATAAGAGCATGGGAGCTCGACATTGAAACTCGCAAAGGTGCAAGTAGCGAAGAGTGCTAACACTTATACTTAGACCTAGACTACGATCATGTGTAGCAAACGCTAGAGAGGAGGGAGCCATACCCGTGTCGCATCTCGGGTATTGGCGGATAGAGGAAATGATTCGAGGGTCTTCGACTCACGAACTCGTGAGATTGGGAGTTGCAAAAGGGTGACTCTGGTTACGAATATCTAACTGTCGAATCTTTGTGGACCGAGATTTCGAAGTTCGGAAGCCCCAGAAATTGCAGAGCCGAGCAGAGCTCGGAAAATTCGTGAAATTGAAAACATTTTCATAAATGGGATTGTTTATGAATGATGAAGGATTGTCAAGAAAACGAAGGCTTGAAAAATTCTAGTTGTCTGTGTGTTATATTGCAGAAGACTGACGAGTGCCATAACTATTTGGAAATTGCCTCAAAGACAAAGAAATGGAAGAATTACATAATACTTCCAGTTCAAGAAACTTATTTAAAATGAAATGTCTTTTATTTTGTTCAAAATGGCTTGTAAATGTTGTGGATTGTTCATAAAGTTTAATGGCCTGACAAATTTCGAATTCAATTGCACAGTGTGTGTGCAGAGTTCAACGAAGGCCAAAATTCCAGTTAATCAATGCCGAGTATGGAGTGGGGAAAAGTACAGTTTACCCTTGAAATAGAAGATGAATGGGAAGGAAAGGATGTTAACCTGGGAGTCGAAGGATCGAACTCTAATGGGCATGGAAAAGAGATGGATAGGGAAGGACATATGATGAAAATCATTGAAGGGCTGCAAAGAGATGCCCAGGCTCGCCTAGCTGATAGTTGAAAGCTCATGAAAATCCGAGATCGGCAGGGTGAATTCAATTTAAAAATGTTGAAGAGCCTGGAAAGAAAAGAAGAGAAATTGGAAAAGGGGAGTGACACAAGCAGATCAAGAAGTGTCAAAACCTCTGGGAGAAGAAGTAGATCGAGGAGTGGTAGCCAACATCACAGTCGCTCCCAAAAACATTCGGACAGGGAGACACATAGCAGTTCGAGCCCGTCCCCTACCAGAAAACATCGAAAATCTAGAAAGGAGGAATTGAAAGGAGAGATGAACAAAATTAAACCTCCAACATTTGATGGAGAACATAAGGAGGAATATGTCAAGACATGGTTGCTGGGCATGAAGAAATACTTCCAACTGCAGAATTATTCTGTCTGTGCAGAAGGTAGAATTGCAATGTACCAGCTGAAAGGAAAAGCGTCCATGTGGTGGGATCAGCTTGTGCAAGTGCATCACATCAGAGAGAAAGAGGTCACGTGGAAGGAGTTTAAGAGGTATTTTGAGAAGAAATACCTGACTAAAAGATACTATGACAGAAAAATGAAGGAGTTCTTCGAACTCAAGCTAGGAAGTATGACCATTGATGAGTATGAACGAAGTTTTCTATAACTGCTGAAGTATGTTCCATTTATCAAAGACGAGGCAGTTAAAATTCGGAGGTATCTGAGTGGACTGCCACCTTCCATTGGTGACAAGATTCAATATGATGATCCTAAGACCATGGAAGAAACCATAAGAAGGGAGAAATGCCTATATGAATAAAAAAGGGAAAAGCCTACCTTTTGGAAGGCTTGGAATGACCAGAAGAGGTTTAAGAAAGAACAGAGGCAGAAGGGAAGTAAGCCTTTCTTTTTCAGAAACTGTCCTTGGGGACAGTCATCTTTTAAAGAGCCCAGGAAAGTTGAAGGGAGTGAACAGATGCCAAGGCCTCCACCCATGGAGTGTTGGGGATGTAAATGGAATCATAGGTAGAGAGACTGCCCCCACAGAAAAGACAAAGCAAGAACTGTCCATGCTGTTCAACAAAATGAAACAGTGGAGGATATGGGCAGCAGAATGCCGAGGATCTATGCATCCCTAGACAATAAGCAAGCAGAATTTCAATCGCACATGATTGAAGTGGAAGGTATGATCAACAACCGACCACTTGTTATTTTGATTGATTCAGGGTCTATCCATAGTTATGTATATCCTAGGGTTGTGGAAAGTTTGCATCTAACGAAGAGAAAACATGAGAAGTCTTGGTTAGTGCAGTTAGCCACAGGGACCAAAAGGAAGGTCACTGAATTGGTTAAGTCCTGTTCAGTGGACATGAAAGGAATGAGCACTAAGGCTGAATTGAACATTCTGCCTTTAGGCTCATATGATTTCTTAATTGGGATGGACTGGTTGGACTAGCACCATGCCCTTCTTGATTGTCGTAACAAGAGGTTCACATGCCTGAACGAAGAGGGAAATCAAGTAACAGTCCAAGGAATTCCCAGAGTCGTGGTTGTGAGGGAAATCTCATCCATGCAGCTGAAGAAGTGTTATCGGAAAGGCTGTCAATTATTTGCAGCTCAAGTGGAAGAAGTATTCCAAAATGTAGTCTCGAATCTAGAAGACCATAGGGTACTCAAAGAGTTTGAGGACGTATTTCAGGAGGTGCCTGGACTACCTTCGAAGAGGGACATTGATTTTTCTATAAATCTAATGGCTGGAGCAGCTCCAGTTTCAAAAGCTCCTTATAGGATGAGTACGCCAGAGATGAAAGAGTTACAATTGCAGCTCGAAGAGCTATTAAAGAAAGGCTACATTCGCCCCAGTATGTCACCGTGGGGAGCCCCAGTCCTATTTGTGAAGAAGAAATATGGGATGATGAGGCTGTGCATCGACTTTCGACAGTTGAATAAAGTCATTATCAAGAACAAATATCCTATGCCAAGGATTTATGATCTTTTTGATCAGTTGAAAGATGCGAAAGTATTTTCAAAAATAGATCTTTGATCTGGATATCATCAAGTGAGGATAAAATATGAAGACATCAGTAAGACTGCCTTCAGAACAAGGTACAATCATTATGAGTTCACTGTGGTGCCGTTTGGACTGTCCAATGCACCTGTTGTCTTCATGTGCTTAATGAATGGAGTGTTCAGAAATTATCTAGACAAGTTTGTCATAGTATTCTTGGATGATATTTTGGTGTATTCCAAGACAGAGGAAGAACATGAACAACACTTGAGAATGGTGCTACAGGTGTTGAGAGAACACCAGTTGTATGCAAAACTGAGCAAGTGATCCTTTTACCAAAAGAAGATCCATTATTTGGGACACATTATTTCTGACGAGGGGATCGCTATGGATCCTGAGAAGGTATAGGCCATTCAAGAGTGGCCAGTGCCAAGAAATGTGATAGAAGTTAGATCCTTTATGGTTCTGGCAGGTTATTATAGGAGGTTCATAGCTGGATTTTCAAGGATAGCTCATGCCATCACTTCCTTGCAAAGGAAGGAGAAGAAGTTCCAGTGGACTGATGAATGTGAGAGAAGCTTCTAGCAACTGAAGCAACTGCTCACTAGTGCTCCAATATTAAAGATTGTTGATCCAAGTAAGGATTACATAGTGTGCACGGATGCGTGTAAGGAAGGGTTGGGAGGAGTTCTTAGCCAAGAGGGATCTATAATTTTTTCTGAATCCCAAAAGTTGAAAGAGCATGAAAAGAATTATGTCACTCATGATTTAGAGCTGGCAGCAGTTGTCCATGTATTGAGGAAATGGAGACACTACCTCATGGGCAAGAAATTTTAATTAAGAACAGACCACAATGGTCTGAAGTATTTATTTGATCAGCCAACTTTAAATGCCAGGCAAATCAGATGGCTTGAATTTCTATGCGAATATGACTTTGATATCATGCATATCAAAGGGAAAGACAATAAAGTGGCTAATGCACTCAGCAGAAAAGTGAATGAATTACATGCTACAGCCATTAGCATGTACAAAACTGAGTTGAAAGATAGAATTGTGGAGGTTGCAAGTGCTGATTTGCACTACAAAAGACTTGTAGCAAACCTACATCAGCATGAGAAACCACAAACCAAGGAAAGTTACACCTTGGGAACTGATAGTTTGCTTCTGTATAAAAACAGAGTGTATGTACCTAATGACCAAGAATTGAAGCTGGCAATTCTAAAAGAAATGCATAATGTGACTTATGCTGGTCATCCTGGATATCAGAAGACTGTGGCAGCAATCAAAAGCCATTATTTTTGTCTAGGTATGAAGAAGGAAATTGCTGAATACATCGCAAGATGTATGGAATGCGAGAAGGTCAAGGCTGAGCATAGGCACCCAGCAGGGTTGTTGCAGCCTTTACCTATTCCTAAGTGGAAATGGGATGTGGTAACAATGGATTTTATCACAGGATTTCCCTGAACAAGCAAGCAGCATGATTCAATCATGGTGGTGGTGGACAAGCTTACTAAAGATGCTCATTTTATTCCACTCAAAACCACCCACAGAGCAGCAGATGTTGCTGATATATTTTTAAAAGAAGTTGCACGCTTGCATGGAATTCCTAAGACAATTGTGTCTGATAGGGACCCGAAATTCACTTCAAGTTTATGGAGAGGATTGTTCAAGGGATTCAGAATGAATCTGAACTTTAGTATAGTGTATCATCCCAAGTCTGATGGACAAACAGAGAGAGTAAATAGAGTAATAGAAGAAATGCTGAAAATGTATGTGATGGATCAACCATCAAGGTGGGAAGACTACCTACATCTGGTAGAATTTGCCTACAATAATGGGTATCATACATCTCTGAAGATGAGCCCATTCAAGGCACTTTTATGGAAGAAAGTGCAACACTCTAGTGAGCTGGGATAATCCAGCTGATAGAGTAGTAGTTGGACCTGAACTACTCAAAGAGATGGAAGATCAGATGATAAAAATCAAACAGAATCTGAAAGTTGCCCAGGACAGGCAGAAAAGTTACGCTGATAGTAACAGAACCCATAGAGAATTTAAAGTGGGTGACCATGTTTTCCTGAAAGTGAAAACTAACAGGAGTTCCCTGAAATTGGGAAGTTGCGCCAAGTTCGCAGCAAGATTTTGTGGGCCATTTGAGATCCTGGAAAGGATTGGGCTAGTTGCATACATGCTTGCATTAACTGCATCTATGACTGTAAATAATGTGTTTCATGTTTCACTGCTTAAGAAATATGTACCTGATGCTAATCATGTTATCGATTGGACTGTGATTCAGGTGGAACCAGAAGGTGTCTTGCAAGTGCATCATGTGTGCATATTGGATAGGAAAAGCAAGCAGCTCTGGAATCGAGCTATAGAACTTCTAAAGGTCCAGTGGACCTGGTACAGCCTTGAATACGTGACATGGGAGCATAAAGAAGTTATGCAGGCAGAGTACCCATGTATTTTTGAAAATTTTGAAGGACACACAGAGGCAGTGTAAGCAGCACTGAGGACAGTGCAAAAATAAGGGGAGGGGGATTGTAGTGTCCCCAAGGCCGAGCCCCGATGTAAACTATGATCTGAAAGAGATTGTAAATATGTGTTATAGGCTTGTGAGCCAAGTTTTGTATAAGCTAGTAGGCTTATGTGTTTGATTAGGCCAGAGAGCCTAGGGGTTGAAGGCCAAGGTCATGGATTTTGTATATGTATGTATGCAACACATCAATAAAATATAAACACCTGCTAAGTGCAGACCGACCATTATGAATGAGTGATGGGGGACTGAGCGTCCACAGAGTGCGTAAGGAATTAGGGGCTGGAAGGTGGGAAAGGGGCTGAGTGTTGAGCCTAGGGGGCTTAGGCCTGGGATAATATTTTAATATTATTTCCTAAAAATCCATGTGCATATTATTTTATCCTAAGTCCTTTTGGAAGGACCTGTGATTTCCCAAGTGGTGGGAAGAAGGCATACGGATGGAACACATGCAGTTCCCAGGGTGACAAGTGTCAACTCTAGTGCATGCAAATAAAACAGACAAAGCAAGTCATGAGGGGGGTTCTTAGCCATTCGATCCGACTACCCTGGGAAGCCTGTGATGAATTGAGGGGAAGTATATTGGTTATTTGGGGAAGTTGAGTTAGCCTGTGCATGAGTCCCTATTCTAAAACCATGACCGTGAGATCATCCTGTGACTGCTGAAATGGTTGGGGAAGCCTGTGTCTGTTTCCCCATGGGTTGTTGTGGTCACGCAGTTCTAGACTATGTGAGGCTTGTTGGCCTGTGAGCAACTCCTCCAGGTGAGAGAGTGCACAAAGGAAGGAGAGAGCTCCTGGAAGGAACCCTGTAGCTGCTACAGAGCCTGTAGACTTTTGATCCGGTCTGTTCCTGTAACCCAAGGTAAGGGATACTGGAAACCGAAGGACTGTCCAGGTGACAGAGAAGGTGCACTCTCCTGGGGTGGAACATGCATGTGGGGAATGAGGGTCTGTGGGTAGTGAGCATGGGAGATTCCTGGGAGAGAATTCCTTCCTTGTGATGTTTTCCCTGTAACCTCAACCTGAGTCTAAATTCCTTGCCCTGGGGTGGAGCTCAGTCCCAGCTTGGGGGTGACCCACTGTTGAGATGATGAGCAGTGTGGTCTAAGGCTGGGAGTTTCATGGAAGGCCTACACTTGGTTGGTGATTTCTACAGCTGTTAAAAGATAAGTATTCTGAATTATGCTTTGATCATGTTTTTCATGACTGAGTTGTTTATGTATCATGTTTTCTGCTATGTAAATGAATTACTGTTGAATGCTATGGATTGTTTAATTGTAGAAGCACCTTATATATTTTACTCTGAGATTTAAGTGTGTTTAATTGTTTAAATGCATGTGCTTATAATTCCAGTATGAGTTATGTAAAATTCCATGTATAGAATGGTAACTGAGAGGTTTGGAAACCTCGGTAGTGAAAAGGTACACTAGACCATCACCGAAAAGTGTGTTTGAAGTTCGAAGCTTCCATGGTTTAGCTAGTTTCTACAGGAAATTCACTCGAAATTTTAGTGGAATTAGTGCACCAATGATGGATATGGTGAAGAAAAGACATAAATCTTTTCAGTGGATAGAGGAAGCAGAGAAGAGTTTCAATCTGTTGAAGAGGAAGATCACTGAGCAACCAATTTTGGTTTTGTTAGATTTCAGCAAGACATTCCAGGTCAGGTGTGACACGAGTGGATATGCAATAGGAGCGGTCTTGAGCCAATATGACAGACCGATCACATACTTTAGTGAGAAACTAAATGAAGTGAAGGTTAAGTAATCCACATGTGATAAGGAATTCTATGCGATCATACAAGCACTGAAGAAATGGAGACATTATTTGGTTCCTAAGGAGTTTGTTTTGTACAGTGATAATCATGCTTTACAATTCGTGATTCAATAGGGGAAGTTGAACCAAAAGCATGCTAAATTGGTTGAATTCATGCAGAATTTTACTTTTGTAACTAAGCATATTTCTGGAACTGCTAATAAAGTTGTTGATGCATTGAGTAGGAAATGTTTTCTTATGCAAGAATTCAGAGTCAAAACTTTGGGTTTTGATAACCTCAAGGAAATGTACAGAGATGACCCAGATTTTAAGGAAGCCTATGAGGCATCTACGAATCTAGTTCTCAGGGATAGGACCCAATGGATTGAATACATGATCCAAGATGGATTATTTTTCAGGGGAAATCAATTATGTATTCCAGATTTCTCCATGAGGGAGAACCTACTAAAAGAAAAACATAGTGGAGGATTGGTCGGACACTTCGGTCATGATAAGACGTTCTCAAAATTGAGTGTCTTATATTTTTGGCCAAGGATGAGGATAGATGTTAAAAAATTTGTGGACAGATGCATAATTTGTCAACACATAAAAGGGAAAAGGCAGAACATAGGGTTATACCAGCCATTACCCATACCTGAAAGGCCGTGGGATGCAGTGAGCATGGATTTTATATTGGGACTGCCAAGAACACAAAGAGGATGTGATTCAATCTTTGTGGTAGTCAACAAATTTTCCAAGATGACACATTTCATACCATGCCAGAAAACCAGCGACGCAACTCATATTGCGAATCTGTTTTTCAAGGAAGTCATCAGACTTCATGGTTTGCCAAAGAGTATTGTGTCTAATTGAGATACCAAGTTCATGGGACATTTATGAAGGAATTTAGGGAAGAAGTTGGGGACAAGTTTGTATTTTAGCTCATCTTATCATTCTCAAATGGATGGAAAAACAGAAGTTGTAAACATGAGCTTAAGTGATTTGTTGAGGAGCCTAGTGATTGAACAACACAGTCAGTGGGATCATGTTCTGCCACAGGCAGAATTTTCTTACAATGATTCAATCAATAGAAGCACAAGGAAGATTCCATTCCAAATTGTATATGGAATGCAGCAAAGGGGAGTTTCTGAATTGAGAGATTTGAAACAAAATGAATTCAGGAGTGCTAGCGCAGAGAATTTTGCAGAAGCAATGAAGGAGCTTCACAACTGAGTCAAGGAGCGATTGCAGAGTTCGAGTCAAGAATATAAGCGCATAGTATATCGACACAGAAGAAAAATTCAATTTGAACTTGGTGATCTGATTCTTGCACATCTGAGGAAGGAAAGGTTCCCAAAGGGAACATATAATAAGCTGAAGATGAAAAAGATTGGTCCATGCAGAGTCATGAAGAAATTTGGGGCAAATGCATATGAGATTGAATTACCAAATGGGATCGAAATTTCACCGATATTCAGTGTTGTGGATTTGTACCCTTACAAAGATGAAGAAATAGGAATAGAGGATGAACAGATAGAGGTTCAATGGACCAAACAAATGCCTGTAGCTGAAAAGCCACAGATGGGAAAAATAATTGACAAGAGAGTCAGCAGGAAGACTAGAAGAAAAGAGTATTTTGAATACTTGGTCAAATGGAAGGGACATCCCGTTGAAGATGCCAGTTGGGAAGATGAAGAAGAAATTCATAAGCATGGACAAACTGTGCAAGAGCTCATGAACAGGAGTTCATGAAAATTTTCAAGCGAGAGAGTATGATGCAGGAGCATCGTCAGTAGCCAAACGACCGTGAAGGTGGAAGACAACTGGAAGACTACCAACACATGTTTTTGAAATGTTTTGAAACATTAATGTAATGGTTAAGGGGAAGCATACTTGCACATTGTAAATAGATCATGAGCGATTCTCTCTCATATGTAGAATTTAGAAGCATTTATGCATAGATAATGAAAGTAGGTAGATTTGAATTATATATTACATAGTTTAGAAGAGTAGGAGGGAAAAACAGATATGGACACCCTCATCTTTGTATTATTGTATCATTAGAACATTAGCATTGAGCGTAGTAGAGAATGAGAGAAAGACCCATGTACAGGAGCTTGAATTAATATAAAAAGCTTTGAATAAGATTTCATGGTGTTATGATGTTTTCTATTTATACATGGTGAATGGTATGCTTACAGTGGTTATATTCTCTCTATTATGCATTTGTTATGAGGCTATGTTGTGTATGTATGATTTCATGTTGAATGTTTGAAGTCTGAGAGAGAGAGAATGAGTTTCAATTATTTCTTTTTCTGAGTGAGAGGAGTTCCTGTAAGGAGTGTAGTGAAACGTCTGCAAGGTGTGCGTTGACAATGGGTCTGAGTTTTATCTCAGAAAGCTCAGGAGGGATATCATTGTTCTCATTCTAGTAGAAGAGCAAGTGAAGCATAGAATCCATGCAAGGTGTACATAGGCTAGTTGAAATCTTAGAACTTATCAACCAAGGGGAAAGTTGAAGGATTGTTGTTTCATGGAGTGCACGGAGTCGAAAGATCAAATACCTAGGAGTATTTGAAAGTCTGTCGAAAGGAGTGCTAGTAGGAACCCTTTTCGGGGTTTGAGTTTGTAAGTGAAAGCTCAGGAGGGATAATACCTTTGAACACTTCAAAGGAGGATGAAGGTCGAACTACTTCAAAGGGAGACAAGGGTCGAAGTCATCTAGTAGAAGTAAAGTTCAGAAGGGAGAAAATTGGTTTTATTTCACAAAAAATGCCAAGGAGGAATGAATGGTCGAAATTCTCCACGGAGAACTTGTGAGGTTGCAAGGACCATAGGATCCAGAGGAGTTGTAGTGTGGATAAGGTTTGGACGAATCCATTCCGTTGGTGTCAACATTCAACACTGACCATTGATCGTGATCTGTCTGAGCCGTCAGATCATTTCGGCATTTTGGGGATCCTGACAACAAGAAGTTGAGCACAATGGAATGAAAGTCTCAAAGTCGCGAGTTGCGATAGGAATTGGTGTGGAGTTTCAGGATTTCGAAGTGATAAAGGGATGGAAATCAGAGGTTCGTTCAAGTCCTGAAAGCCAGAAATCTTGAGTGATAGGTGGCAAGAATCCACATCAGAGATAGAGGACAGCGGGAAATATAGGTGGCGTACTCATCACCAGGTGGAGTCAAACTTTGTTGACTATTTCGAGGTTTCGTAGGTTGGATATTCCGAAGCTTTTCATCATGATTCACGAAGACATGAAGTCTGAAACTCTGAATCGGAGAAAAGTCCCATAAGGGAGCCAGTCTTTGCTGAATGCATTGGGGTTCAGAATTTCGACATTTTTTAAGACAAGAGACAGGGGTTCCTTGTTCCGGGATTCCCAAAATCGTGAAACGCGATACGAATGTGGAGGAGGACACGAGCAACCATTTCGGTAAATCTATATTTTGGGTTTCGATGGTAGAGGGCCGAGAAAATCGACATCAGGGATCATGAAATAACGAGACCTGAAGTCCCAAATTAGAGAAGGGCGCGACGTTGTTGTGGTCAAGGAGATTTGGGTTAGCACCTGGCGTTTGTTCACGCAGACTCAATTCATAAGGACCTGTGGATACACTGTCAAGTGTGTGAGGGATTCCTTGTGGGAAATCAAAGAGTCAATTAGAATTAGGAGGATAGAATTAGAACATTCCTGTGTGGACCTTGACACAAGGGTTTCGGGGTTCTACATCAGATGTGTAGATGCACGAACTCTTGATGCCCAAAACTCCAAAATGAAAAGTAAAATTAGGGGCCCCTTGACATCACTGGTAGTGAGGTGTAACTTCTTGAGGACACCATGTTTCACTACCTTGGTGGGAAACAACTGTGTTGTGGGCCCAGAGGGTAAGGAAATCAAATTTTCGGAAGTCGGGAGTTGGAGAGGGAAGCGAGTGCGAGAACCTCCGGGACCAAAACCCTGAAACCCAAAACCCCGAAGCCTGAAATCCTGAAACCCGAATTTTTGTTTGGAGAGCCTTGTATCACCTAACAGTTTATAATTTGATCATGGCCCATGGATGCATGGGTTGGGGACTAAGAAAATGGGGGCTATCACCCAAAAATTGCAGAGCCAAGCAGAACTCAGAAAATTTGTGAAGTCGAAATGGTTTCTTATTCGTGTTGGTTTATGATTGTTGTAGTTTTATTAAGGGTTTAATGCCTGAAAAACTTTGGTTGACTACACGTTGTGTGTGCAAAGGTCAATGAGTGTTAGGATAGCCGCGAATCGATGTCAAGTAAATAAATGGAAGAGATGCAGATTGCCTCCAATTTAGAGAACGAAAGAGAAGGAAGGAATTTCAACTTGGGAGTCGAAGGGTCAAACTCTAATGGACAAGGAAAAGAGATGGATAAGGAAGGACATATGATGAAAATTGTTGAAATATTGCAGAGAGATGCCCAGGCTCATCGAGCCGATAGCTAAAAGCTCATGAGGATGAGGGATCAGTAGGGTGAATTCAACTTAAATATGTTGAATAACTTGGAAATAATAGAAAGGAAATTGGAAAAGGAGAGTGACACAAGCAAAACAGGGAGCCATAGGACCCCTGAGAGAAAAAGAAGATCAAGGAGTGGTAGTAGACATCGTTGTCGCTCCCCAAAGCATTCTGATAAGGAAGCACATAGTAGTTCAAGACCATCCTCTACAAGAAAGAACTGAAGATCTGGAGTGGATGAATTGAAAGGGGAGATGAACAAGATTAAGCATCCTACATTTGATGGAGAACATAAGAAGGAGGAAGATGCCAAAACATGGTTTCTTGGCATGAGGAAATATTTCCAACTACAGAATTATTCCTCTCATGCAGAAGGAAGAATTGTGATGTATCAACTAAAAGGAAAAGCATCCATGTGGTGGGATCAGCTTGTGCAAGTGCAACACATTAGAGAGAAAGATATCACATGGAAGGAATTCAAGAGGTATTTCGAGAGGAAATACCTGACTAAAATATACTACCATAGAAATATGAAGGATTTCTTCGAACTCAAGCTGGGCAGCATGACCATTGATGAATACGAATGAAGGTTTTTGGAATTACTGAAGTATGTTCCATTCATCAAAGATGAGGCTGTAAAGATTCAAAGGTATCAAGTGGAATACCACCTTCCATTGGTGACAAGATTCAATATGATGATCCTAAGACTATGGAAGAAACAATAAGAAGAGAAAAATGCTTATATGAGTAGCAAAGAGAAAAGCCTACATTTCATAAGGCTTCGGATGACCAGAAGAAGTTTGAGAAAGAACATAAGTAGAAGGGAAACAAACCTCCCTTTTTCAGAAATAGTCCTCAAGGACATACATCGTTTAGAGAGCCAAGAATGGATGAAGTGGGGGAACAAAGGCCGAGACAGACACCCATTCAGTTTTGGGGTTGTAAAGGGAACCACAAGTACAAAGATTGTCCCCATAAAAATTGGCAAATCAAGAGTTGTCCATAATGTTCAATAAGCTGAAATAGTGGAGGACATGGGCAGTAGAATGCCAAAGATCTATGCGGCCCTGGAAAAAAAGCAAGTTGAATTTTAGTCCCACATGATTGAAGTGGAAGGTATGATTAACAACAAACCATTTATTATTTTAATTGATTCAGGGTCTAGCCATAGTTATATAGACCCTAGAGTGGTGGAAAGTTTTCATTTATCAAGAACCAAACATGAAAAGTCTTGGTTAGTGCAGTTAGCTACAGGAAACAAGAGGAAAGTCACTGAGTTGGTTAAGTCATGTCTGGTGGACATGAAGGGATTGAGCACGAAGTCTGAATTGAATATTTTTCCTTTAGGCTCTTATGACTGTTTAATTGGGATGGAATGGTTGGACCAGCACCATGCCCTCCTGGACTATTGTAACAAGGAATTTACATGCTTGGATGTGGAGGGGAATCAGAAAATAGTCCAAGGAATTCCCAGAGCTGTGGTTGCTAGAGAAATCTCATCAATGCAGCTAAAGAAGTGCTACATGAAAGGATGTCAATTGTTTGTAGCCCTTATGGAGGAAGCATCCAGAGATGAAGTCTCAAATATTGGAGACCATGTGGTACTAAAAGAGTTTGAAGATGTATTTCAGGAGGTACCCAGACTACCTTCGAAGAGATATATTGATTTCTCTATAAATTTGATTCCTGGAGCAGCTCCAGTGTCGAAAGCTCCTTATAGAATGAGTATGCCAGAGCTGAAAGAGTTGCAATTGTAGCTTGAAGAGATTCTAAAGAAGGGGTACATTCACCCAAGGGTGTCACCTTGGGGTGCCCTAGTCCTGTTCGTGAAGAAGAAGGATGGGACGTTGAGGCTGTGCATTGATTTCAGACAGTTGAACAAAGTAATTGTTAAGAACAAGTATCCTCTATCGAGGATCGATGATCTTTTCGATCAGTTGAAAGGTGCGAAAATATTTTCGAAGATAGATCTCATATCAGGGTATCACCAGGTAAGAATAAAGGATGAATACATTGGCAAGACCTCCTTTAGAACAAGGTATGGTCATTACGAGTTCACAGTGGTATCGTTTGGATTGTCGAACGCACCTGTTGTTTTTATGTGCTTGGTAAATGGTGTATTCAGGGACTATCTAGACAAATTTGTCATAGTCTTCTTGGATGACATTTTGGTGTATTCCAAGTCAGAGGAAGAGCACGAAAAAAAACTAAGGATGGTACTGCAAGTGTTGAGATAACACCAGCTCTATGCCAAGTTGAGCAAATGCTCATTTTATCAAAGGAAAATCCATTACTTGGGGAACATTATTTCAGAAGAAGGAATCGTCGTGGATCCTGAGAAGGTTGAGGCCATTAGAGAATGGTTAGTGCCAAGGAATGTGGTGGAAGTTAGATCCTTTATGGTTCTAGAGGACTATTACAAAAGGTTTATTTCAGCGTTCTCAAGGATAGCTCACCCTATCACTTCCTTGCAAAGGAAGGAGGAAACATTTTAGTGGCCTAAAGAGTGTGAGAAAAGTTTCCAAATATTGAAGCAACTATTAACCCACACACCAATCTTGAGGATTGCAGATCCAAATGTGGATTCCATGGTGTGCACAATTGTGTTTAAATAAGGGTTGGGAGGAGTTCTCATTCAGAATGGATTTGTAATCTATTATGAGTCCAGAAAGATGAAAGAGCACGAAAATAAGTATGCCACTCACGATTTGGAGTTGGTAGCAATCGTTCACGCTATGAGGAAATGGAGACATTACCTCATGGGAAGGACATTTGAATTGAGAATAAACCACAATGGTCTGAAATATTTGTTTGATCAACCAACCTTAAATGCTAGACAAAGTAGGTGGATGGAATTTCTATGTGAGTATGAATTTGAGATCAAGCATATCAAAGGAAAGGAGAATAAAGTGGATGATGCACTCAGCAGGAGGGTGCATGAATTACATGCTACAACCATTAGCATGTATCAGACTGATATTAAAAATAGAATTCTGGAGGATGCAAATGTAGATCTACAGTATAGAGAATCGGTATCCAAGATATAGTAGGGTAAGATGCCACAGAAGATAGAAATTTATAAATTGGAAACAGATGGAATATTGTTGTACAAGAACATAATTTTTGTACCCAATGTCCAGTGCTTGAAACAAATGGTTTTGCAGGAGATGCATAATGTTCCTTATGCAGGGCACCCTGGATATCAGAAAACAATAGCAGCATTCAAGAGCCATTACTTTTGGCCGGGTATGAAGAGAGAGATTGTTGAATACATTTCCAAATGTATGGAGTGCCAGAAAGTTAAAGCTGAGCATATGCATCTAGCAAGGTTGCTGCAACCTTTACCCATTCCTGAGTGGAAGTGGGAAGTAGTAACGATGGATTTTATTACAGGATTGTCCAGAACAAGAAAGCTACATGATTTGATCATGGTGGTGGTGGAAAATCTTACAAAAGTTGTCCATTTTATTCCACTGAAAACTACTCACAAGGCAGCATATGTCGCTGATATTTTCATAAAGGAAGTGGCATGATTGCATGGAATTCCTAAAACGATTGTGTCCAACAGAGACCTACAAATTCAACTTGAATTTATGGAAAGTATTGTTCAAAGGATTCATAATGAATCTGAACTTTATTACATCTTATCATCCTAAGTCTGATGGATAGACAGAGAGGGTGAACAGAGTAATAGAAGACATACTGAGAATGTATGTGATGGACAAACCATCAAGATGGGAAGACTACCTACACTTGGTAGAATTCGCCTACAACAATGGGTATCATGCATCGTTGAAGATGAGCCCATTTGAAACACTTTATGGAAGAAAGTGCAATACTCCAGTGAGATCAGATAATCCAGGTGATAGAGCAGTAGTTGAGCCAGAGTTGCTCAAGGAGATTGAGGACCAAATGATAAAAATTAAGCAGAATTTGAAAGCTACCCAAGAAAGGAAGAAAAGTTATGATGATAAGAACAAAACCCATAGAGAGTTCAAAGTGGTTGATCATGTTTTCCTGAAAGTGAAAGCTAACAGGAGTTCCCTGAAGCTGGGAAGTTGTGCCAAGTTGGCAGCCACATTTTGTGGGCCATTTGAAATCCTGGAAAGGCTTGGGCCAGTTGCATATATGCTTGCATTACCTGCATCTATGACTGTACATAATGTGTTTCATGTTTCATTTCTTAAGAAATATATACCAGATGCTAATCATGTTATCGATTGGAATGTGATTTAGGTGGAACAAGAAGGTGTCCTGGAAGTGCATCCTATGCGCATATTGGACAGGAAAAACAAATAGCTCCGGAATCGAGCGATAGGGCTTGTAAAGGTCCAATGGACCTGGTACAGTCCTGAGGACATGCCATGGGAACATGAAGATGTTATGCGGGAAGAGTACCCACATCTTTTTGAAAATTTTGAAAAGCTTGCAGATGCAGTGTAAAGTTGCACTGAGGACAGTGAAAAAATAAGGGGAGGGGATTGTAATGTCCCCAAGGCCGAGCCCTATTGTAAATCATGTTTATGAAGTATAAAGATTACATTATGAATTGTAATTATGTTTTATAGGATGGTGAGCCAAGTTTATATAAGCTAGTGGGCTTATGTGTTATTAGGCTGGAGAGCCTAAGTGTTAAGTCCAAGAGCCTACTTTTGTGTATGTAATCGTGTAGAACATTAATAAAAATACAAACATTGTTGCGTGCAGATCGACCACGATGAATGAGTTATTGGGGACTAAGATTCCACATAATGGGTAAGGGATTAGGGGTTGGAAGGTGGGAAAGAAAGGCTAAGTGTTGAGCCTATGGGCTTAAGTCCTTGGGAATAATATTTTAATATTATTCCAAAATCCATGTGAAATATATACTTTTATCCTAAGTTCCTGGAAAAAGAGGAACGCATGTTGATGGAGTGCATGCAACTTCATGGGTGACATGTGTCGACCTAGGAACATGTAGTTAAAAACTACAGAAGTCAGCCATGGAGGAGGTTCAATCATTCTGTCATCCTCCGCTTGAGTTCCTGTGATGCTCGTCTGAACCCATTTTGCCTCTGCGTGTGCATCGATATTGTTTCCTAGTCACACACCCTGAAGCCTATGGGAAAACCGATGGACTGATTCACATCTCTGGGGAAGTCCGAGTATCCTATATTTGTCTGAGATGTGTGGTGTCATAACTATCGGCTGTTGTGGCCACTCAGTTCATTCGTGAGTATTTATGTGTCTTCTGAGGAACCTGACACCTGGGTAATCGCCTTAGCCATGCCTTGTTTTAGTGTGGGTTGTTTTTTCCTGGGGTGTGATGCCCATATGTTGTTGTTGTTGTCATCCCTGTGTGAATGAATGTTGAATTGTTGTTGTTGTCCTCCCTGTGTTGGAATGGATTTGAAGAGGTAGGTTTCCAAGCCTGTGAGCAGCTCTCTCCAGAAGAGAGAGTCTACTGGGAAGCGTTTTTCTCCCAGAGAGAGTCCAACACCAGCTACGGATCTCTAAGAATTCCTGATTCGGCATGTTGCAGAGACCCAGAGAGAGAGGTGAAGCACCGATGGACTGTTCTTTTGAAGGTGTATACTCCCGAGTGGAACAGGCATGTGGGGAATGAGAGTCTGTGAGTAGTGCATGTAAGAAGGCTCCTGGAGACAATCCTTCTGGTTTCTCTGTGGAGTTTTCCCTATAATCTCAGCCTAGACTAGGATTCCTTTCGTTGGGTGGAGCTTAGTCCCAGCTCGGGGGTGACCCACTGTTGAACGTCATGAGCAGTGTGGTCTAAGGCTGGGAGGTTCATGGAAGGCTTGCATGTGGTTGGTGGAATTACTATAGTTTCAAAGATAAGTATCATCTTATGCTTAATATTAGGATTTGCATGCCTGTGATGCTTATATGTATCAAGTATTATGTTGTGCATATGAATTATTGTTAATGCCAGGGATTATTTATGTTAGCAATAATCTTGTGCTTACTCTGAGTTAAATGTGTTTAATTTGATTTAAATGAATGTTATTAATTAAGGATGAGAAAGATGTTTTTCCATGTAGAAGCATTTGCTCGGCTAGTGGGATGAGTGGTCAGGGGACGTTACATTGGTGGCAGAGCATTTGAACGCCTTCAACACTGTGGTAAGTCAGTTAGCCTCTGTTCAGATTAGAATTTCAGATGAAGATAAGTGTATCATCTTATTGTGCTCTTTACTAGACTCATGGGATAGTTTAGTTGTGGTCATAGGCATTAATATAATTTCCTTGAAGTTTGATGAAGTGGTCTCATCCTTGTTGTCGGAGGAGATGAGACGAGATAACATGGAAGGATAGAGCACGCATGCATTATTTGCAAGAGGACGCTCCTAGGAAATAAATATATATAAGTCCTCAAGTGGGAGATCTAAGTCTAAGTGAAGATATAAGTCTCCCAGAAAGTTTGTAAATGTATGCTGGAGATGTGGAAAAGAAGGGCACTACAAAAGTTGAGAAAAAGAAGTGTAGATCCAAAGTTGAGAAAAAGAAGGGATCTGAAGAATCTCCTTCTATAGACGAAAATACCTCCAAGGAAGAAGGAGGGGATGTGTACTTGGATTATTCAAGCACACTTGCATATCATGAGGCATGGTTGGTTGACTCAGGTGCATCCTTTCCTATGAATCCCCATAGGGAGTGGTTCTATGAATATGAAAGATATGATGGAGGTAATGTTTTCCTAGGTGATGACTCAACAACTAGAATCATAGGTCAAGTAAAATTAAAGTTGAGGCTCATATATGGAATGATTATAACACTACTTGGTGTTCTTCACATCCTAGGATTGGCTATAAATTTGATTTATGTAAGAAAAATGGACGATGCACGGGTAAAAACAATATTTGAAAAGGAAACTTACAGGATGGTTGACTCAGGTTGCAAGGAAGAACTATTAGTGATGGGTGTAATAGTTCCATTGTTCATGATATTGGATTTGAAGAAGAAAGAACCCCTACAGTCTCTGGAGAAAAGGTTATGATGTGGCATTAAAGACTGGGGCATTTTAGAGAGAAGGGTCTTCAGCTACTACATGGTAAAGGTATGGTTGAAGGTATGTCTAACTTCTCTTTGGATTTTTATTTATGTAACCATTGTGTATATGGGAAGAATAATCGGGTAAGATTCCCCTTTGGCGCAACGAGGGTAGAATGAATTTTACAGCTAGTTCACAGTGATGTGTTTGGACCTGTGTTGGTTCCATCATTGGGAAAATATGTGTACTATGTCTCATTTATAGATGACTTCTCGAGGAATACTTGGATATATTTCCTCAGAAATAAATGTGAAGTATTTGACAGGTTTAAAGAGTTTAAGGCTCTTGTTGAGAATCAAACAGAGAAAATAATTAAGGTGTTGAGGATAGATAATGGTAGAGAGTTCTGCAGGAATGAATTTGAAGAATCAGGTAAGAAGTATAGTATAGAAAGGCAAAAGAATAATCCATATACACCTCAAAAAAATGTAGTTGCAGAAAGGATGAAAAAGACGCTGATGGAAAAATCAAGGTGCATGCTCAGCGGTGCCAGGTTTCTGAAAGAATTATGGGCAGAGGCTGTGGGTGTTGCATGTTACCTATTCAAAAAACCACCCTCATCAACACTGGATGACAAGACTCCACAATAGGTATGCACTTGTAAGAATCCTTCTCTCACACATCTCAAGGTATTTGGCTGTGAGGCCTATGTTCATGTTCCAAAAGAAAACAATAGTAAGCTAGATAAGAAGGTTGAAAAGTGTATCTTTATTGGGTATAAATATGGTCTCAAAGGTTATAAGCTTTGGAACCCAGAAACTAAGAAGGTTGTGTATAGTCGAGATGTGGTATTTAGAGAAATAAAGGATGCTTTTAAACATGAGGTCCTACCAAGTAAGGAAGAACCAGAGAAAATAGAGATTGATTTAAAGGATGATGAATAAGACTCCACATAAGAACATGAATAAGAAGAATAAGATCCTCATACTCTATTATTGAGGAGATCATTTCTATAAAGAAATATATCAAAAAGGTATACTCCATCTTATTTCCATTCAAATTTTTCTTTGTCTATTACTGATGATGATCCTAGAACTGTCAGGGAGGAAGTGGATTCATAGGATGGAAAGCTTTGGAAAAAGGCCATGGATGAATAAATGGTAGCCTTGGATAAGAATGAGGCTTGGGATCTAGTGGAGTTGTCTACTGGAAGAAATCCCATTGGAAGAAAATGGGAATTTAAAAAGAGGTTGAATGTAGAAGGCAAGGTGGAGAAATACAAAGCTCGGTTAGTAGAAAAGGGTTATTCCCAGGTTGAGGGAATTGATTTTGGTAAGAATTTTTCTCCTGTTTCCAAGTTAACTTATATAATATCTATGTTATATTTTTTTGCAACATTTGATTTTGAAGTAGAATAGATGGATGTGAAGACAACATTCCTACATGGGAATCTAGAAGAAGAAATCTATGTGAAGAAACTAGAAGGATTTGTTGTGAAGGGAAAGAGGGAGCTGGTATGAAAGATGAAAAAGTTCTTGTATGGTTTAAAACAATCACCAAGGATGTGGTTTAAAAAATTTTATACTTATATGTTGGGACTTGGATTCACAAGAAGAAAATAGGATCACTGTGTGTATTTTAAATTAATTGGTGATCATTTGATTTATTTGGTCTTGTATGTGGATGACATGTTGCTGATAGGAAACAACAAGGAGATTATCTAGGATGTGAAAACTCAGTTTTCCTTTAAATTTGACATGAAGGATCTCGATTCTTCAAATTTCATTTTGGGCATGGAAATTAAAAGAGATTGGAAAAAGAGGAAACTCTAGTTAAATCAGAGAAAATATGCCGAGACAATATTACATAGGTTTAATATGCAGGAATGTAAACCAGTGAAGGTCCCTATCTTGTTGGTGTAAATTTATCTATGGATTAGTGTCCCAAGACACAGGAAGAGGAGGATGACATGTCTCATGTTCCATATGCAAGTGAAATTGGTAGTTTGATGTATGCAAAGGTCTGTACTAGACCGATCATTGGACATGCGGTGGGAGTTTTGAGCAGGTATATGTCAAAACCAAAGAAGGAGCATTGGGCAATAGTAAAAAGGGGTTTTAGGTATTTGCGTGGCACTGCTAGCTATGTATTGTGCTACCAAGGAAGACCATGATTGGACAAAGTGTTGGACATCCATGGATTTGTGGATGTAGACTATGTTGGATATCTAGATCATAGGAGATCTACAAGAAGGTATGTGTTTAACTTGTTTGGAGGAGCAATTTGTTCGATGAGAAAAAGTCATGCTATAGTGGCACTTTCAACTACAGAAGATGAATACATGGTAGCCACTCATGCAAGTAAGGAATAAATATGGTTACAAAGATTTTGTCCAGGTTTTGGGTTAGTACACCAAGCTGTAGGGATAGATTGTGATAGTTAGAGTGTAATTTTTCTGGCGAAGAAACCAACTTATCATTCAAATACAAAGCATATTGATATTCAATATCACTTTGTGAGAGACATGGTTGAAGAGAAGAAAGTGTTGTTGGTGAAGCTGGAGACTTTGAAGAATGTTACAGATTCATTAACAAAATCTGTGAGCACTGAGAAGTTCTCTTGGTGTAGAGGATACGTGGGAATTTTTTCCCTGGATTGTTGCTTATGTAACCCTGTAACCCCTTGTATGCAAAGAAAACAACAAGTGGGAGAATGTTGGGTATGTGTTATATTCTTTTCACGACTAGCACTAGTGTATGCTATGCTGCATTAGGTGTGCATGGGGTTCAAGGGAAACACCCCTGAGATTTTTTCCTCGGGAAACATGTCACATTTTTTGCCTCATTTTTTGTTTCGCCTCAATTTTCATGTCCATTGTTGGGTGTTTTTTCTGATGTTTTTCTATTTCTAGTTAAGGAATTAGGGTTGTTGACTAATCCAGGTCATTGGGTTAGGGTTTTCGATATCATTGGCTCCTATAGGTATATTTTAGTGTAAACAATGTATCACTATGAATGAATATAGAATGTGTTGGTTTTGTCGATTTGGGTTTCCAGGGGAAAAATATCTGTGTAATGTTTGTATTTTTCATTGTATCTTTTTTGTTCTTTTACTGAAAATCTGTTTGCAGTAAATATTGTACAAGGTTAAAATCTATGTTCTGGTCCCCTATGTATCTTTTCTTATTGTTTGTTGGGTCATGTACTCATGATGTGGATGTTGTTGTAAGGTGCCATGATCTATTGCAATAATGAAGAACTGTTAAGTTGATATGTTTTTTTATATCATTACAAGTATTTCATTAATAAAAGAAACATTAGAGTGGTGATATTTACCTGAATGGGCCACATCATATACTTCATCTCCTTGTCTAGCTGCCTCATCTTTTACAAGATGACCCTCTGCATACTCTGGAGTTGAAACATCAAATATTAAAATCAATACAGTATTTGTAATTAAACATTTTCAATTGTAATTCATACTAAGTTTTTTTAGCACATGAATACATCAATTACCAGGATGCACAACATGACCTTCATTGGTTGGTCGTTCTTCATCCTGGGAATTATGTGTATTATGGCTTTCCCTCTTAAAACAAAGAGGCTCAATATTTCATGGCCAAAATTAATAATGAATAAACATAACAAGTAATCAATCTTAAATAAAATTTGTTGATTTTATTTACTTGTGCATAGGGTGGATCACTGGAAGACTGTGTTGGCCCAAAACCCAATCTTTTTCGACTTTCAACAACAACTTCAAAGCCATGATGGAAGCCAAGCCTCAAGTCATTCTCCGCCTTTGTTGAACTGATCGACATGCAATTTTGCATAAGATCATCAATTTATCTTTTATGGTGAAATAAAAACAAATGTATATTTGGATACAATATTTGAGTTATTGATACTTACAATTTGTGCCACCAAATTTGAATAACCACGAGGACCAAGCTTGTGTTGACCATGCTTTTCTAATATTTCCTTTGTTTCCTTTGTTTCCTTTGATGTGTTTGCAAGCCTATGAAAAGTTTGAAATACATTAGATGTTGCAAATTTCATGAAAAAATAAAGAGTAATAAACATATAATTACATTGTTCAAAGTATTGCATACCTTCCTGTGTCAGGTGGTAGCTTTCCCTGTTTTCTTAAATCCCTCTCCCTTCCATCATCCAGCGGGGATTTCCACTCCCTTACTGGAATCATTGGAGAGCATTCATACCTAGGGTTTGTTTCTATATGAACCCTATATTAGTCCCTCAAAATATTCATATGTTGGCCAAATTTCTTGAGGACCTCTTCTTGGTTGAAGGTCTCAGCACCGAACAACCCAACCAAGTGATTAATTAGCTCATCTTTTAAATTTTTTCTTTATTTATCCCACCCTATGCGGACGGTGGGCCCAAATATCTCTAGTGACCAATCATTTATATGTTTAAATAAAAAATCATTTCCTTCAAAATGATCATGTCATCATTTGTTAAAAAATAATGATCTATGAGTAAATTTGAATCATATTATATATAATAGTTAAAACATTTTTGTAATACCCGAGATCTTCTCTATCTTTATGGGAACAAGATTTTCGTCCATCAAAAATGTGGTATGTAATGTTCCTGTGCTAATAACATGAGAAGATACAGGAAATTCTTCTTGAACAATATCAATACTACTCTCTGATGCATCGACCCCCTAACCTTGTTCTTCATGATTTGTCGTGCATCGAGCAGTAGAGGGTCCACCCACATATTCCCTCTAGGGTGTCCTGCTATGTGTTGATGGCTATCCAGACAACAAAAATGTCACATTTTAATATGAACGTGGGGTTAGATGCTCGTGATGTGAGGACTCATTAGTAGCATGAATAGTAGCAGGAGACCCCTCACCAGGATTATGTGGATGCAAATACTCCTATAAAAACAAACCATATTTTAGTTCATGAAATAAATGAGTATAAACTATAAAACCATAAATGAATTTATCTTCTAATTAAATATCCCACAACATACATTCAACCACTGAGCTCTCATCATCAAACGATTAATCTTTTCTCCAATCTCCTCCATTTGCGGCTGAATCAATACCAAACGAAGGATTTCCACATTTATTTTTTTATGGACTTCTTTAAAATATAAAATTGGTTAACCGATGATGCAATGTCATCATCGCACATTATCTCATCCACATCCATTTCTATGGATTTATCTGCTAATGGATATGTAGTCTATGACAAAAATATAGAAAACATTAATATTGAAAAAATCAATATAGAAATATATGAAACCAATAGACTCATAAAAAAAATGTAATAATACAAAATTTTTAATTTGTACAATCACTATGGGTTATACCAGCTGGGTCGAGGATGGTGTCCTTTGATCGATCAGGGACTTTCTCTGGTCAAGCGCATCCTATAACAAAAATATTGAAAACATTAATATCGAAATGAAACCAATAGACTCTCAAAAAAACATAATTAAAAAACGCATTGCTTATATTTAATTTGTACAATTCACAATGGGGTATAACTTCTGCCCCAACGATTTCGTCATCTCATCCATAGGGGACTTGCCCTGATCAACAAAATGCAACAAAAATATTGAAACCATTAATATCGAAATGAAATCAATAGACTCTTGAAAAAACATAATAAAAAATGAAGTGTACCTGCTTCCTAGAGGATGGTTTCATTTAATGAAACATATTCCTTATATTTCTTATATCGAAATGAAACATTAACGAAAAAATTAATTAACAAAAACATAAGTTATTAGATTCATTAATTACAATTTGGTGAAATGTTATATTTACCACTCCCATAGTAACAATGTTTGTATCTATTCGATTCAAATTGTAATTGATCAACAACTCTTCCCCTAGAACTATTGATTTTATGGCACACATGAAAGCATGGTTTCTTTAATGCCCCTCAAATACGCAATTGGGTTGTTTATTTGTAGATCTAGGTTGTGTACTGTTTATAAACCCTGGATTATTCCCTGATGATTTTGGCCTTTCGTCAATGTACATACTCAATCCTTTATTTTGATTATTGTCTTTTAACTGTAAATAATTTGCAGACACTATGTATATGCACATACAACATGTATATTGGACCAACTGCATCCAATCTCTGTAATTGTAGTAGGGTACGACATACTCCATCAATTCAATACATTTGTCATAACCTACCTTTATGCCATCCATGCAAAAAAAACCCAAACCGTGTAATGGCGATGGTGCAATCCGAAATATCCTCTCGTTCACACAAAAAATTGTGTTTAGATGAGGAAGATCCTTGGTACCCATTGTTTCAGTAGATTTTTGTACCTTAAGAGCACCTCGATGTCCCCTATGGTCTCGTCATCATAAGAACATGAACCCCCTTCCGCGAGAAAAATTCCATTCGTTTATGGAATTTTCTTCTAATCTTTTGACATATAGTTGATCTCCCTCTTTTAGGCCTATTAGATGCCTCACTATCCTCTAGTCTTCCTGAACTTCCCTCACTCAAGGAGGAAAAATATGACAAATACCTATTTGGTTGTACCTGCACTCCATTGAATGAGAGAAATAGTTAACAAACATTTGTAGAATGCTACAACAATCTCTTGATTCAAAAATATGATTCATTAATAAATCCTCTCACTTTCCCATGAATACCTCATCTCATCTTTCTTCTCAGTGCATTAGCAATTTAAGGCTTATTTTAGAGATCAATTCCTCTACACATGTGAGGAACTAGCTATTTTTTCATACATTTTCAACCTCTTTTAATATGTTTATGTGCCCAAAATTGAATGACCTACTAGAAGAATTGAATGGTATCCTTGTCTACCTGATAATTTAATTTTCTTAGTAAGTTCCCCAAGTCTAGATAGACTTTTGTTTCGTGCATTAACTTCAATTTAATGGTAGGTTGATGGGTACACATTGGTCGTCCATGAATAGCCTCATTGGTGAATTGCAAAACCACCTATTTATTTTGGAGTGAAAAACATCTAAGTCAAGGTATCTCGTTGTCAACACTCTACATTGTAACAATGGATTCCTTAAGTAGACGATTAGATCAAGAGAAGATAGTTGAAAACTTACAGGGATTTTCAATATTCAAAGGAGCTAAAGAAAAAAATTGTTCGCATTTTGTTGATGATACCTTAGTCATCTGGAGAGAATCAACAATAACAACTGACATTTTTAAGCTAGTGTTGGATCAATTCATAAATGTGTTAGGAAGTCATATTAACAAAGGAAATGGACATTTGTATGGGTGAAACACATCTTCCCAAAAAGTTGCATAAAGTTGCATAAAGTTTCATAAAGTTGCATAAGTTTCATAGTTGCACATAGTTGCACAGTTGCACATAGTTGCATAAAGTTTCACATAATTGCATAAAGTTGCATAGCTACATAAAGTTGCATAAGTTGCATAGTTGCATAAAATTGCATGAAGTTGCATAGTTGCATAAATTTTCATAGTTTCATGTTTCATGCATGACATGCATTGCATACATGCATGTCATGTGAATGTTGATTTAGTTTTCATGCATGTCCAATTCAAGGGCGAGTTGTAACTGAAATCTCAAGAAAAATTTAGGTTGAACGTAAAATTTCTGTGAGCTAGAAACAAACAATGAGTAGTAGGAGGATTTCTAACACTAGTGAAGAGATTCACGGATGGACATATTTTTGTAAAGGTCAAGCTGTAAAAGTCGAGTTGCATAAAGTTTCATAAGTTGCACAATTGCATAAAGTTGCATAAGTTCCATAGTTGCACATAAATGCATAAAGTTTCATAAAGTTGCATAAATTGCATAGTTGCATAAAGTTGCATAAGTTGCATAGTTTCATAAAGTTGCATAAGTTGCATAGTTGCATAAAGTTGCATAAAGTTGCATGTTGCATGTTGCATGCATGACATGCATGTCATGTGCATGTTGAGTTACTTCGCATGAATTGTCATGTCAAGGGAAAGTTGTAATTGAAGTCTCAATTCAAGTCTCAAGCAAAAGTTAGGTTGAACGTAAAATTCCTATTAGCACGTGTAACACTATCCACCATGAAGAAATTCGAATTTCCATGTATAAGAGTCAAGTTTAATTAGTTGTTAAGCTCAGATTGTAAAAGGTCAAGCTGTAGATTTTAACCTTGTACAATATTTACTACAAACAAATTTTAAGTAAAAGATTAGAAAATATACAATGGAAAATACACACATTACACAAAGATTTCCCCCCTGGAAAACCAAACTAGGAAAACCAACATATTCTATATTCATTCACAATTATACATTTTTTACAATACAATATACGTATAGGATCCAGTGGCCTCCAAAACTCTAACCCAATGGCATGGATTAGTCAACAACCCTAATTCCTTAACCAGAAATAGAAAACCATCGACAAAAACCATCTGCTGAAAAACCTCCCAACGGTGGACATGAAAATCGAGGCAACATGAAAAACGAGGCAAAAATGTGACATGTTTCCTGAGGAAAAAAATTCACAGGGCTGCGTAGGGGGGCTATCGCTCCCCTGCAACCCATGAAAGGGGGGGATAACATCCCCCTCTCAAGCACCCCTGTGTGTCTAGTGCAATGTAGTAGACTCTAAATCTAGTCGTGAAAAGAATATAACACATACCCAACATTCTCCCACTTGTTGTTTTCTTTGCATACAGGGCGTTACAGGGGTACATATTCAACAATCCAGGGAGGCAATTCTCAAATATCCCCTGCACCAAGAGAAATTCTTAGTGCTCACATATTTTGTTAATGAATCTGCAACATTCTTCAAAGTCTCCACCTTCATCATCAACACTTTCTTTTATTCAACCATGTCTCTCACAAAGTGATATTAAACATCAATATGCTTTGTATTTAATGATAAGTCGGGTTCTTTGCCAGAAAAAATTCACTTTGACTATCACAATTTATCCTTACATCTTTTTGTACCAACACAATACCTAAAGCCAATCTTTGTAACCATATTGTTTCCTTACTTGCATGAGTGGCTGCCATGTATTCAACTTTTGTAGTTGAAAGTGCCACTACAACCTGTCTTTTGCTCATCCAACTGATTGCTTCTCCAAACAGGTTAAACACATACCCACTTGTAGATCTCCTTCGATCTAGATCTCCAACCCAGTCTCCATCCATAAAGCCATGCATGTCCAACACTCTGTCTAATCCTACTCTTCCTTGGTAGCAAAATCCATAGCAAGAAGTGACACACAAATACCTAAAAACCCTTTTTATTGTTGTCCAATGCTCCTTCCTTGGTTTTGGCATATGCGTGCTCAAAACTCGCATCAAACTGCCAATTGCACTTGCATATGGAACATGACACATGTCACCCTCCTCTTCTTGTGTCTTGGGACACTGATCCAAGGATGACTTTACACCAACAAGAATAGGGACCTTGCCCAGTTTCCTCTTTTCCCAATCTATTTTAATTTCCATGCCAAAAATGAAATTTGTAGCACCAAGATCCTTCATGTCAAATTTATATGACAATTGAGTTTTCACATCCTAGATAATCTCCTTGTTGTTTCCTATTAGAAACATGTCATCCACATACAAGACCAAATAAATCAAATGATCACCAATCAATTTAAAATACACACAGGGATCCTCTTTGCTTATTGTGAAGCCAAGTCCTAGCATATAAGTATCAATTTTTTTATTGTTTTGAACCATACAGGGACTTTTTCAGCTTGCATACCAGCTCCTACTTTCCCTTCACAACAAAAACTTATGGCTACTTCATATAGATTTATTATTCCATATCCCCATGTAGGAATTTTGTCTTCACATCCATCTATTTTACTTCAAAATAAAATGCAACAACAACAGATAACATAAATATAATAGAAGTTAAATTGGGAACGGGAGAAAATATATCACCAAAATCAATTCCCTCAACCTAGGAATAACCCTTTGCTACTAACTGAGCTTTGTATTTCTCCACTTTGCCTTCTGCATTCAACTTCTTTTTAAATACCCATTTGTTTCCAATGGGATTTCTTCCAGTTGAAAAATCCACTATATCCCAAGCCTCATTCTTATCCAAGGTTTCCATTTCTTCATCCATGGCCTTTTTCCAGAGTTTTCCATCCTCTAAATCCACAGCCTCCCTGATAGTTCTAGGATCATCATCGGTAATAAACAAAGAAAAAATTGAACGGAAATTAGATGGAGTATACCTTTCCGGTAGCCTTCTTTCTCGAACCTATCTCCTCAATACTGGAGTATGAGGATCTTCTTATTCTGATTCATGTTCTTCTGTAGAGTCTGATTCATCATCCTTTAAATAAAATTCTATTTTCTCTAGTTCTTCCTTACTTGGTAGGACTTCCTGTTTAACAACATTTTTCATTTCTCTAAATAAAACATCTCGGATATATACAACCTTCTTAGTTTCTGGGTTCCAAAGCTTATAACCTTTTAGACCATCTTTATACCCAAAAAAGATACACTTTCCATCCTTCTTATCTAGCTTACTCATGTTTTCCTTTGGAACATGAACATAGGCCTCACAAACAAATACCTTGAGATGTGTGAGAGGAGGTCTCTTACCAATTCATACCTCTTGTGGAGTCTTGTCATCTAGTGTTTATGAGGGTGATCTATTGACCAGGTAACATGCAATACCCACTACCTCTGCCCATAATTCTTTCCATCAACGTCCTATTCATCCTTTCTGCAACTCCATTATGTTGAGGTTTATATGGAGTAGTATTTTTCCTTTCTATACCACACTTCTTACATAATTCTTCAAATTCATTCCCACATAACTCTTCGCCATTATTTGTCATCAACACCTTAATTATTTTTTGTATTTGATTCTCAACAAGACCTTCAAAACTCTTTAAACCTGTCGAAGAGTTCAGATTTCTTCCTGAGGAAATATATCCAAGTATTCCTCGATAATTCATCTATAAATGAGACATAGTACACATATTTTCCTAATGATGGAACCGACATAGGTCCACACACATCACTATGAACTAGATGTAAAATTCCTTCTGCCTTCATTGCACCAGAGGGGAATCTTACCTGGTTCTGCTTCCCATATACACAATGTTCACAGAAATCAAAATCCAAAGAGAAGTTAGACATACCTTCAACCATACCTTTACCTTGTAGTAGTCGAAGACCCTTCTCTCTGATATTCCCTAGTCTTTGATGCCACAACATAACCTTTTCTGCAGAGACTGTAGGGGTTCTTTCTTATTCAACTCCAATATCAGGAACAATGGAACTATTACACCGATCAGTAATAGTTATTCTTTGCAGCTTATATAGATTTCCAAATTGAACTCCCTTCAACAACACCATTGCTGCTTGAACCATATTGTAGGTTTCCTTTTCAAATATTTTTTTTACCCATGCATCGTCCATTTTTCTTACATAAATCAAATTTATGGCCAAACTTGAGATGTACAGAAAACAAGGTAGTGTTCTAATCCTTCCATCTATGAGTTGTAGCTTGACTTTTCCTTGTCCTATGATTTTGGTTGTCGAGTTATCACCTAGGAAAACATTACCTCCATCATACCTTTCATATTCACAGAACCACTCTGTGTGGGGCATCATATGAAAGGATGCACCTGAGTAAACCAACCATGCCTCATGATCTGTATGTGTTCTTGAAGAATCCAAGTACACATCCCCTCCTTCTTCCTTGGAGGTATTTTCTTTTGTAGAAAGAGCTTCTTCAGATCCCTTCTTTTTTTCAATTTTGGATCTATATTGATTCTTGTAGTGCCCTTGTTTTCCACATCTCCAACATATGTTTACAATATTTATGAGAGATTTAGATATAACCTTAGACTTATATCTCCCATTTGAGGACTTAGATCTATTTCTTTCATGGGAGCATCCTCTTGCAAATAATGTGTCTATGCTCTTTCCTTCCATGTTCTTCCATATCATCTCCTATGACAACAAGGATGAGACCACTTCATCAAACTTTAAGGAAATTGTATTACTACCTATGGCCACAACCAGACTACCCCATGAGTATGGTAAAGAGCACAACAAAAGGATACACTTATCTTCATATGAAATTTTAATCTCAACAAATATTAACTAACTTACCATAGTATTGAAGGCATTCAAATGCTCTGCCACTAAGTCTCCATCTCTCATCCTCAGGTTATACAACTTATTTCTCGGGAATAATTTATTTACTAGGGACTTAGACCGATACAACTTCCCCAAATTATCCCATAAATCCTTGGCTATAGCTTCCACTGACACATTCAATAGTACTAAATATGAGAGACACAATCGGATTGTGCCCTTCGCCTTCTGATCCAAATTTTTCTAGTCATATGTTGAAGTTCCTTTAGGTGAAGTACCTGGATCTGCCATGATCCACTGATCTCTATCCACCAACATATCTTCCACAACCCAAAACATTTCCCATTAAACTTCTTGATATCCATTTTCAAACACCTGAAGAATCAATACTGCAGATCTCCCACTGTAACAAGGATTATCACAGTCTTGAGCCAAACCCTTGACCACAAAGGTGTCCCCCTGAAGACAATAATTTATTTGATACCATATGTAGATTTTAACCTTGTACAATATTTATTGCAAACATATTTTCAGTAAAAGAGCATAAAATATACAATGGAAAATACACACATTACACAGATATTTTTCCCCTGGAAACCCAAACTAGGAAAACCAACATATTCTATATTCATTCACAATCATACATTGTTTACAATACAATATACATATAGGTACCAACAACATCCAAAACCCAAACCCAATGACCTGGACTAGTCAAAAAACCTAATTCCTTAACTAAAAATAGAAAAGCATCGACAAAAACCATGTGCCGAAAAACCACCCAACAATGGACATAAAAATCGAGGCAACACGAAAAAATGAGGCAAAAATGTGACACGTTTCCCAAGGAAAAAAAATTATCTGGGGAATTGTCCCTGAACCCCCATATAGGAGGTATATTTCTCCCATGAAACCCCTAAAGGAGGGGTCTAGTGCCCCCCCTTCAAACCCTGCAACGCACCTAGTGCAACGTACCATACATTAATGCTATTCGTGCAAATAATATAACACATACCCAACAAAAGCTATAAAAGTCAAGTTGCATAAAGTTGCATAGTTTCACATAGTTACATAAAGTTCCATAAAGTTTCATAAAGTTGCATTATTGCACATAGTTTCATAAAGTTGCATAAGTTACATAAAGTTGCATAAAGTTTCATAGTTTCATGTTGCATGCATGACATGCATTGCATGCATGCATGTCATGTGCATGTTGAGTTAGTTCGCATGCATTTCCAAGTCAAGGGTGAGTTTTAACCGAAGTCTAAATTCAAGTTCTAATTTCAAACTAAGTGAATTCTCATGTCCAAGATCTATTTCTGAAGTGTAAAGTTGAGAGATGGAATTTGTATCCTTGTACATGGCCATTGGTCCCTAGAATATTCATCTAGGTCCTATGGGCCTCCCCGACCATTATCAAGGCCTTTAGATCCATCCCTATTGTCTAAGGCATTATAATAGCAACCATATTCCACTTGAAGGATAAATATCCCCTTTAGAGGGGCCATGTGGTGATTTGAAGCCTTGTTCTAGAAGCTTAATTTGGAGCCCAATTTCCTTGTTTTCATTCCCTTACAATGGTCAACTCCCTAAAACCCATCCCTCATGTGCAAAACCTCATGAGAGAACCCATATTATGATTGTATGCCAACTATCAACATTAGAGGGACTATGTAGTGGTTTGAGATATCGATCATGGCTTAGAGATTCATTTTCTCTTATTCTAAAAATAATAAATCACTGTAATGAAGTTGGTTTGGTAATGAAAAGTAGGTTTTCAGTAGTTTTGTAGCACAATCACACAGTTTTTCACTAAGCGCACTACAAAAATATTGTAGGTTATATTTTGACCAAATTTAGTCAAATCTAATCGGATCAGGCATTGAGTTGGACTCAATATTCACCAGATCAAATGTCATCCTCAAGATATGCCTTCAAGTGATCAAGATATGCTGAAGATCTTTTAGATAGCAAAATATTTTAAAGTCAAAGTTGAAACCCTAGAAAATAGGATCTTGTAAATGTTTGCAATTTTTGGAGAGTTTGAGCCTCTTAAGGCATTTGTAATGTTTTTCTATATATGATGTGATTTGTAATGAGAAGAGGGTTCGATTGGAGAGATATCAGAGTGGTTTTTATTGATTGTATCCTAAAACTCTGTACTATCAGATTTAAGATGCTTGAGTAATTAAATATTAGTCCTCTCTTTCTTATTTCCATCTTCATATCTTTGCATGTTGCTTTGATAATTTTCCATTGATGACTGATTTATCTATGGTGCTTGTTTTCATGAAAATTCAATGAGTGATTTGATGTAGTACTAGTGAAGAAAGTGTTATCAAAGTGTGTTATCTTTATTTATTGGGAGGATCCTAGTTGATGATGTTTTTGTTGTATGTGTATCAGAGGTACTTGATGTGAATCTTTTTCATATATTCCACATCTTCTTATGTATTCTTCCACCTGTTCATTGAAGTTTTAAATGCTTATCTAAGGTTATTCAAGCCTTATCTACTGGTGTATGGTTCTTAGAGGTTTAGAGTGTTAATATTGATATGGTGCATTTCCTAAAGTTTCATAATATGATATTATGCTACTACTTTAGTAAAATATCAACAACCTAGTCATGATTTCTCTAATAGAAAAGGGGAAATGTGTTTCCTCTACCAACCATCTCAAATAAACAACATTAGTCTCTCTAAACTATTCATCTTACTATGCGCACCAACTCATAATAATAAATATATATCATGATGTGTATGATTCTCATTTTCTATAGATTTTCTTTTCTAAAAGTACTTTGGTTCTTTCTTAGGCTCCATATTGAATTTTAAATTCTAACTATTTAGGTACTACAATTACTAAGACACAATATCAATTACTGAGAAGTAATGACACTTTTCTACCAAAGACATTGACAATTTTTTCATAGAAGGGGACACTCTATGCTAATAAATGCTATATATAATTTATGTCTTATCATTATGGAAACTATATTATCCTCTAAGTATATTTTGATCCTTTAAACTTCTCTGAAAAAACCAATCTCATCCTTGAAATTGTACCATATTGAGATTATTTTGTATACACCAATGGGTAAATGTCCTAAGTTAACTAGAACAAGTATTAAATGCTTTGTCATAATTTTTAGAGAAACAATTTGACATAAACCTTTTTTCTATAAAACAGTGAAATGATGATCATGTTCTGTTTTTTTTTTTTGGATAAAGCCTCACTTGGGTGGGTGATATTAAAATTTTCTAAATTGGTGAAAAGATGGTTTAGATAACTAGTTTGAATAGTTAAAGTGAAAATAAGATGAACTTTTGTATTGAGTTAGGAACTAGAAGCTCCAGGGTTGGCTAGGTATCTCCAACTTTATTTAGGGTAGTTTAGTGGTGAAGGTGACATAACTACATTAGAGAATATTTAGATTCATAAAAATATACTTCACTTACTAAAAATTATTGAAGATAATGGTGCAAACACATTATTTCCCTTCACCTTTGAAGGAAAATTCCAAGATTGGTATTATTACTTACCATCCAGTAAATTCATTATTGGAAGCATTTCAACGAATTTTTTGAGGATGCTTATGACAATTATGAAATAGAGAAGGTGTATCAATAGCTCAACAATATACATAAAGAATATAATGAACCTATTTGGGACTTCAGTATGAGACTTCATTGTATGTATTATCAACTACACAAAAAATCATAAACCTTCACTAGAGGTAACATGTGAGTGGTATTTGAATGTTCTCGTCACTAAAATAATCCACTTCATTAATAATAAAATATATTTAGTGTTAGCATACAAAGAAGCTCAAAAAATAGAAAAGGACTTTCAAATATATCAAGAGTTCAATCCCTCTCACCCATGAAATTAAATCTCTCAAGAGAGCTTACACAACTTGGATTGGAATTGAATTAGTGATTTAGTGATCCTTTTGTTTGATGGAAAAATTCTACATCCACATGCACATTATACACAATATAGGCATTGTTAGATGTCTTTATGGTGATTGGACGGAGGCTACTATGCTACATTTGAGTGTGAAAATAAAATTTAAGGGGTTTCTCAAAGTCCAATTTCAATAGAATTACCACAACTTTTATATTGTACCATGTTTATCATATTGTTATATGATGTTTTCAGAGTGTTTTCAACTTACCATTAACTTGTCTATCTTTCTCAATATATGCATTCAAATATGTTCATCCTATATGGTTGATTTTAAATGCATGAGCAATGAATTCTGTTCTAGATTGTGGTCTCGGTACAAAGTTATTTGTTGTCTTCAATTGTAATTTTTCATAGTGCTTCCCCATTTTGTTTCAATAAAATTGATATCTAAACCTCACGTGCTCGCACTAAATTACAACTTATATTTTCTTTTTCTAAAACTATGAAAATGATTAGCACTGTGATATTTGATAAATTAATGAGATATTCTTGTTACAATAGGTCTTCATGGTTTTTGATAGATTGGCGAAGACACTAAGAAAAACATTAACAGAACTCAAGCTCAAGGAAATTTTATGGAACAATGGAAGAAACATAACAATGCATGCAACGTCCATTGATTTACCAACTACCTCCAGCTTGGCTATTCATATTTTTATAAGTTGTTTCCCTCTTAGTTTGCAATGTTTCAACCATTTTTAGCAGCAAGAGGAGAGACATTACCAATTTCGATGAAAACTTCATGGGTTTGTCCAGATAGGGCTCCTCTGCCTCTGTCGATGTCCAAATAGGGCTACTTTGTCTCTTACTCTGTCGATGGTTGGATAAGACTCCATTGATCCTCTACCTCCATCGATGGTTGAATAGGGTTCCTCTACGACTCTTCCTATGCCTTTGTCAATGGCCAGATAGGGATCCTCTTCTCCTCTTCCTCTGTCGATGGCTAGATAGGGCTCCTAATTTCTCCTCTGCCTCTCTCAGATAGGGTTTTTCTCTCTAAACCTGCCAAAATAGTGTGATCTCATTGAAGGCTATGGGTTTTTGTCCTCTATCGCTGTCTCTCGATGGGGTTATGATCAACTACTAGATCGGGCATGTGATATCATCACTCAAATTTTCTTTGTAATGAATGGGTGCAGGTGAGTTTTTCATCTGTATTGATTTTTGGTTTTTGTTTTTTTTTTAATGTTTTATTATGATTATTATTTTAATTTAATTATATTAATATAT
>JZKD02S1676019.1:483616-494039 GCA_000966675.3 Picea glauca
AACTCCACACATTACATTGTTATAGACATACCTTTAAATTTATTCCTATTGCATAAGGTTGGTTACTTCACTCGCACCTGATGGTGTTTTATTTGAGCATACATTGTTAGTTGCATCACTTGTAGCTATTAGTATTTCATTTGAACTAAACATAATAAGTTGTAAATGACATTAGTATGTGGTCCATTCTATCCATATTTACTTATGTGTTTGTTACTATTGATATAAGTATTTACCTATGTGATTTTTGTTGTTGTGATGTTTGTGATCCTTGACAACTAATGCTTCCCTGACTTATCCAACTTTTCCTATTTGGAACATTCGAACATTTACTATGCTTGAAGACCAAGTATGTATAATATATTCTATATCATGTCTATATTGACATACATTCTTCATGTTTCTATAATTCTTTTTTTTTATATGGATATATGAACATTAAATTTGCAATATGTAAGTGTGTATGGTATAGTATATAGTATATAATAGTGTAGAAGTGTTAATAGAGAAATAAGAAGTGATAATAAAATATGGAAATATTTTTTACATAAAAGCATTCACTAGCCTGTGTAAGATTCTCCTTTAATAACCATCGAACCAATTGGGAATTCAATGCCTTCAGAGTCTGTTACTGATCGCATGAGGGTATGATTTCCCTCTAAGCAACGTGCCAACCAATAATTAGTGACCCATTCATTACCTCTTGGGGAAACCATTGCATATATGTTCCCTTTAAAAAATGGAGTGCCAACACATGAGTCCACTAAATGACCAAAGAATAAAACATTGATGTTAGTTATTCAAAATTTAATAGAAGGTTTCAATGATCCTCATAATATGAGATCTCAGACATGATCAAAATTTGCTAAAATATTTGATTGGTCCTCCTCCAACTTGGATAATTTCATATTTATATGTTTACCAATGGGGAGTGATACATGATCCTATCTATCAACCCAGTCTATTGATTCACAATCATCTCATTCATTACTACTACATGGACCACAAAAGAAAGAGAGTTTTCTCATCCATATTTCAACTATTGCATTGTTCGATGTTCGAACTGAATGGAATCCACAAGTGCCCTGGATTGTTTTGAATTCATACAACTATGATCGATCTACATTGACCACCTCCCAAAGATATCTATATACATGTCCTTTCATATGTGATTGGTCTTCACGGGTTCTTGTTCACTCTCCCATTACTCAAGAACACCATTCAACAATGTATTTCACATCTTGAATGAGAGAAGTAGTTGTGAAATTAATTTATTTCCTACGCGATGCTCTTTTTATGCATACACAATGCTCCCCTTTCTCATTCCCAGCCTCGAAATAGTTCCAAATATGTTGTACCTCAATTTTTTTGTGCAACATACACAACCATTTACATACACGAGCATTTTTGAACTGGCGTAAGTAACCATCTAACCAAATCCAATGTTGATCCATCTGTATGTTCTTCTCCTTAAGGTGATTATAAAACAACATAAATAAATGTTGTACATAGGCTAAGTCATGGTGTTGATAATCATTGATGTAGAAGTGATACTCCTTCAATATAACCCTATTTTCTTCATTACTATATGGCCCATGCATGGATGTGATACATACCATTATGTTGAACTGCTCTGAGTGATAATGTTGGCTTTAAATCTTATTTTGTGTTTGAAGGGTGTAGTTCTCAGTAAAATCAACAACTGATAAGACAGTACCAATGAGAAATGTATCTTTGCATATTCTAAAATGCTCATCCTTCCATTGAGCCACATGGACATGTTGAATAGATGGTCATGTCTTTTAGACGAAGTCCTTCATGAAGTCACATACTCATACCTGGGAAGTCACCAATTGTATATTTTTTCTTTCCTTCCCTCGATCAATATCATATGTGACATATTTAAAGCTTTGCAAGGAAACCTCTTTCCTCCCCAATTCATACTCATCACTTACATGTCCATGTACTTCCTCAGTAATTCCATTCCATTGCAGCTGAGGCATGTCACATCTATGCAATATTTTTGATAAAATGTACAAATCATTGTCCTTGTACATAAGATGTTGAGGATAAAAATTTTAGACACATTGACCACACTGAGAGGGGGGGGCGGGGGGGTGAATCAATGTGAGGCTCTTCTTACAACATCTTACAAAACTTTAGTTAGTCATCACCATTCACAACATCATTACTCATTACTTCTATTCATAATTATAGTTCCTTTCATGTAAACATATCTCAATGACATATATTAACAATAAATAACTATGCACCATCACTATAAAGAACAAAAAGAAGACCAAATATATGTATAAGTTTCTTTTGTATTACATACTACAATCCTTGGGGTTTATCAACACCAACTAAAATGAGCACCAAATCTCAATGGAAGACCCAACCTACAAATCTCAACACCAACTGAGAATATGAATCCAAACCTCAAGTAAAAGACCTAGCTTGTAGATAGAAATCAATCTGTCAAACTGTACCAGTAGTCTATACCAAGATAAGTGCATCAACTATGCACAACACAACCTGTCACCTCAACTTGTCTCATCAATCTCATCATCCAAATCTGATATACTCACAAATATCAATCATCAAGTCAACTCTCAACCATAAGTACAATATCACCAAGATAACCAACAAGATACCTCTTGCAATACACCATACTCTCCATAAACCAAATACCATAAACCCTTACACAAGAACATGTGCCAAAAGAATACATTTAATCCTATAGCAATCATCAAGACCTATACATACCATGAAACAGTTGGAAAAATTCCAATAAGCAAATCTGATGTGGTTACCGAACTGCCAGCTTTCTGTGGTTGCCAAATTTGTTGCCGTGTTTTTTCTACCGCGATTTTTCTACTGCGATTTTTCTCTATCAATAATTCCTACCCAAATAACCTTTCGCAAATGGATATTCAAAATGCTCAAATATCATACTCATAAGAGACCCTTGCTCTGTTATTTATACTTCTCCAAGTAACTTCTTCTATGGGTTATCTTCTAACCAACTTACCCAACTTCCTTCCTTTAGGTCTAACCCACTTATAAACACTTTGTCCACTTACAACCACTTTATCCACAAATAGTAAAATCTCCACTTCTAGTTGCAACTAATTTATTTTTAATTGTTTTCTTGTTGCAACCACTTAACCCATGACTAACCACTTTGAATGGTCAAGTTCTTCTAGGATCTTCTAGAATATTTAACTTCTTTGACCTTCTTAACTTATTTTACCTTCTATGGGATTCTAGATAACTCATGAGGGTTCTCCAACTTCACATGGCCATAACTCTCTCACCGTGAGGATTTATGTGGCGTTCCAGATATCACCAGAAACAACACGACATATACTATCCATATAGAATATTTTCTCTTGAAAATTCACTGATATTCATTCTATTATTCCTCAATCAAACGTGGGTTCCCTAACCACACTATTGGGCTACTCAACCACCTAATCCTTTGGAGTTCACAAAGAATCTTCCCATGATGGATTTCACCATAAGGGGACCACTTTGAGAACTTTATCCATGAGTGTCGTCCCTTGAGGGATTTCACCATAAGGGGACCACTTTGGAGTTTATCCTATTTGTTCTTCCTATCAACCATGACATGACATCAATGATGCAACTCCCTTTAATATCAACACATCATCATGACACTACTTAACATCAACCCTTTGAAAAAAATTACATCAATGACCATATAACCAATAATAAATATATCAATGATACAACACATCACTATGACAATACTTGACATTAACCCTTTGACATAAATGACAACATAGTACAACAATCTTCCCCTTTGGCATCGATGGCAACACCAACATTGATGTCAACACTTGGACAGGGAAATGCTCATGCTCCCTTTGTGATCATCACTCCTCATCAATGTTCATCTCGCCACATCAATGTGACTATCTCTCCCCCTTTGACATCAATGGAACATGATAGTTCTCTCCTTGGGGTTGATCGCCCTGCTGGAACTCTCCTTGGAGTTGTTCCCCGTGTCTGAATGATTTTGAGCTTCCTTTGAATAATCTCTCCCCCTTTGGACAAGGGATGTCACTCTAATGTAATGTGGATGACATGATTGGCAATCATCTATCCTTCTGGAATCATGTTTTTGTGTTGAGGAAAAGGTATGAATAACCTCACTGAAACATTTTCAGGTCTTTCTAGGCTAAGGCAAGATAGTTGGTAATGTCACCAATAATTTATAGCTTTAAAATAAAAACAATGACTTGATCCACAGGTAGTATGTATGAGGAACAAGGCTGATTTTACATATTATATGTAACTATGAAAAAGAAAGAAATTAAAAATATACATAAGTGTGTACATGGATAAGAGACAAGGATAAAAGCAAAATCTGAAAAATGTCATTAAGATACACATGTGACACTGAAATTAGGAATATGATATTCATATTAACCTCATTCTGAGATACAAAGAAGAATTCTATTTACAAACCCATGTGAGGGTTTGGACCAAAGTCATATTTAGAAGTATCCAATGGGCACCATACAAAGAGACTCTGACAACAAAATAAACCTAAATCTAAATATTTCGATCAACTTGCCATAAAAATAATGTCACTTGAATCTACAAAATATTCTTTACCAGTCATGAAATCTAATCCATAAACAAACAAGAACACACAGACTTCCAAAGATAGATCATACACCTTTAGAAACAAGTTGTTGAAAGATATCATTTAGTTTTGAATCATGTTTCCTTCCATAACACCCCACTATAATTAAGATGGTTTAGTTTTCTATTAAACTCAAAATGGATGAAGAAAATAATTATCTCACAAGTATAGAGCAGACCTTATATCAGAAGTTCACCTTCTTTTCTCTCCCTTTGTATTTTCTTTTGATTGAGATTTTTTTCTTTCTCAATAAGTTATGGTATTTCAACTACCTTTATTTTGTTAAGCTTAATTATCTTAACTAATAAGTTAAGAGAAATATATAATAATACATAAATAAGGGTCTATTTAAATAATAACTAAATAGGTGGGACACCTTGTCACTCATATTTTCATTTCTTTAATGATCATCAAAATATGAAATATAACACCCCAAAAATTAACTCAAATATTCTCCTTGTAACTCTCATCCTCATATAAATAGTCAAATGTTTTAGTATCAAAATAAGACATGACTATAGAAAAAAATAGAATCACATCCATGTTGTCCAAAACATTTTGTCTAAATGTGTCTTTGTTGTCCAAAACATTCTATCATCATACCAATAAAATCTGTCCTCAAAAAAAGAATAACGTTAAAAAGGCATTAAAACCCATATTTGTTGTGAGAGGGGTTTTGCCTCTTTTCACTATTGCCTTGTTTTGATCTTTTTCTTGATTTGTCCTGTGCAACAAAATTCAATTGATTGGAACCTTGTGGGTGGATTTCATTGATGACATGGGATAAACTATATTTGAGGTGGATATGAGAGGACACTAATTCATAGGAGTCTTTGGAAGACTTGGATGGATTAGCCACCCCTTTTCCTTTACCTAATTTTAGCTCGGGGATGGAAGTTTTTAATCTCTTGCTTGCATGAGAGGATTGTATTGGCGAGGCAACATGATAAACTTGGGAATTTGGATTTAATGGCGATGGAGGAGAGGGAAATGGAAACGATACTATAGGCAAACCATGATGATGTACAATAGGTTGTTAGACAAACTCTTTCCAACCATCATTGACAGGTTTCTCTAGTTGCATAGAAACTTGAGGGGGAACACGGACATGAGAGAAGTTTTGATGTGGCTGGAAAGGAGGCTTCTCAGGTCTAGGTTACAGAATCTGTTGGCCAACTAAATTGAATAATATGTCTTGGAAAAGTTGATTCAATTCTTGCGGATCAATATCAAAATGTATTGAAAATTGTGTCCTTTTATGGCTCTTTGCCAATTATTTCCTCTACTTTTGTTTGCACCTCTTCCATTGTTTCCCCTGCTAAAAAAACTCATCTTGAAGAAATATTCCAATCAGAATATGAAAAATTTTAATAGTCCATTCACTAATACTCTACCTAAATAAAATCAATATGTTGGCTCTATCATTCATAACATAAACATATGCAATCCATCCATTGATACAAGTCACTACATTTCGAATTCGATAATCAATTGCAATTTGAACACGGAATGATAGGGTCATTGGGAATATGAGAGGCTTTGTAATAAATGAAAAATGGTAGCATGGACAGGAACCAACAAATGAATACCGTTCAAGAAAAATGCAGCACCCTTTTCTTCCAAAATCAATGTCTCCATATCAAAATTTCCAACTAAAATCATCATCCAATCCTTTTTAATCCTTTATCCTTAAAAATGAAATTCAAGATATTAGAACATGGGATGAATTAAATGTTATTAGGAAGGTGGTGGGCATATAATGAGTGAAAAATGAGACAATAAACGAGAATGAAATGATTATTATTATGTTACAAGAAATAACATTCATTAATTTTAAAATCATCATTACCATCATTTTCCCAAAAACATTTGGATATTCGTTGTAAATAATGCCAATTATTTTCAAACTATATGAAAAAACTCCTACCAATTTATGTTTGTGCCATAACAGTCTTTTTAAACCTCAACACACAAAATCCATGACATTTCGTTTGTGAAGACACCATTTCTCTTTAACATTTAAACATACAATATCCACGATACGGCAACAATTTCTTTTAAACTATCCAATACCAATCTCATAAAATTACAGGATTATCAAACTTGAAAGTTTCATTCTCTTTTTTTTTTAAGCCATAGATATCCTTTTCGGTTGGTGAAGCATTCTGCATGAGACTGTTGACAAATAAATTTGAATTATTCATAATCATAACCATAATGCCTCAGGTCTGCATGAGATTCTGAGAAATGAAACATAAAACCTTTCATTATATAAAATTTACACTGTATCCCAAAATAATTGTTACGAAAATAAATTGGGTTTGAAACCCATCAAATCCACATCAACTTCAAAGTCGAAAGAATTACCTCATGGATAAACAACAAGGGAGCCACGATTTTGTGACTAGTCTAACCAATCTTCCCATTATTGGGTCGAGACCATAAATGAAAATTTAAATCTAGGTTTGCATTTATTTACTTGGCCACATATTGGATTTGAAAATACGGTCTGGAGTAGAGATATGGGTGTAGGTTTTGAGGAATGGTTGCAAACAAAGACAAAACAATTCTTTCCCATCACAAAATTCTTCATAAATTTTCCAAAGTGAGCGCAAGAGAATACACAGGCCTCAATAAATTTTAAAACAATGGTAACGATAATACGAAAGGACGACCAATTTTTCATGGTCTGGGTATGTAGTGAGGGTGCAATATACTAATCAAAAAACCCAACTGTTATTTTCCCCTTTCTTTTACAGAGAAAACCCTTTAAAATTAAATCATAAGAAATGAGTGAAACATAATGTATTCACCATAAGACATTTTCCAAAAATAATACCACAATAATACGAGCATTTTCTCCAGGTGCAACACAACCACATACCTCAAACATAATAAAATGTCAATTGATATTTCCAGTTTGAGACACTTGAATGCCAACAGGAAGAAACCTGAATCAAAATGCATGTTACGCAGCCATAATGCTCACAAATAATCCATTGTAAACATCGGAAAACAAACACATTCTGCATGCAAACTCTAAGAGCCAACAAAATGATTTGATCTGGAGAGGAACTAACACTTCATGAATGAAGAGGTAAAATATCATACCTATAATAATAATGCTAAAACAATTAACATAGTACAATCACTTTTCCTCCAAGGCTGAGCACGATGGAGGTGTTGCTAAATAGAGCAACCAAAACAAGTGCAAGTGGAATAGTGAAGGTGGCAGCTTCAACGTAGGGTAAGAACGAGGTGCAGTAAATGCATGTCACTTCCCCTCCTTTTACATTAAATTCCATCAACCACAACTAACTATGGAGCACACTTAGTGTTACACGTCAAAATTACTCAGCTGGATAAGTGTCGCATGTTCCTCTCAATTGTCGTAAGTGTCTCATCTTCCTTACAACTTTTGCAAGTGTCGCAAGTTGGTCACAAGTGTCGCAAATGATGTTCGAACATATTGCCATGTCGATGACACTAAGGAGACACTTAGAACATCTCATATGCTTGATTTGAAGAAGGAGAACTGGTTTAATGAAGTCAAATAACTCTTAACACCTGAAGAGAGCTCTGAAACAAGGGTTTTGAGGGGGAGCACTCCCCTATATCATCCCTAGGAGCATTGGTGCTCCCCTACAAGGCTTCAGCGAGCGTTATAATTCTCCCCTGCCCCCTCTAAAGGAGTGATACTCATCTTAAAGGCGTTGGCGCTCCCCTAAATCTTACTAGGGAGTGCTACAGCGCTCTGATGCCCCTTCTAAAGGAGCGCTGCCTAATCTGAGGCAGTAGTTGGCCCGTTGAGGAGAATAAGGGGAGGATCTTTCGAGATTAGGAGGAAGTTGTGTTCGAATTCTTGGTTTCATCAAGATATCCCTAATCTAAGGAGGAAGTTCCCAACTTGTTCTAAAGATAACTCAAGAGGTTAAGCTCCTCTTAACCTATATAAGCAGGCTCTATGATGGTGGAAAGGGGGAAGAACTACTAGTATGAAACCTATGATCTTGGAGGAAACACATATTCAACCAAAGGAGAGTGATCAGTGAAGCTTCTATTATCCAGGTTGTGGATCTTCCAGGCAAGGGTTAGACGAAGAGGAATTGACGAAGTTGTCGCATTCGCATCTACGATTGTAAGTACTCATATCGTTATTCTCATTAATATGACACGCTTGGCCTGTTTCTTTCTAGTTTGTGTCTATTTTCACATGAACTTATCATTAATTGATAGATCTATTTTCAAGCTAATATCAATAGAGTAGGAAGTGGTTGTATCTTGTTTGTCTGCAGAACTCAACGAGGAGCAAAGGATTGGAGTGCAACTCAGAGCGTGCAGGGACAAACGTCGATAAAAAGGTAATTTTGTCATCCTTCCTTCTCATGTGTTAGTTTAGATAGATTTGAAAGGAAGTCAGTGTCCACGTTAAGCATTTTCTGTCTTAGAGTTAGGGTCAAGCTCTTTGAGGCAATCTACCTGTCCGCAAGGAGATTTTCGTACAACAGAAACTGGCGACTCCACTGGGGAGATAGCCTCAAATAAAAAATTCTTATTTTGATTTCTCCTCATTGAACTTGTTCTACCCCCTTGATTGTTTCAAACCTGGTTCACTCCTCTTTTGATTGGTTTCATGAGATGATTGGCTCCTTACCCCATCACACTCAGCATAATCATCGGAATTGAATTGCAATTTTTTTATTTTTTTGACATTTCTGGGAGTTTTTGAACCTGGCGCCCCTGTCCTTGTGTTAACAGAGTGCCAACGCTCCCCCATAGCCTTGCACAGAGCGTTATAACACTCATTGCCTTTGGCAACAGAGCGCCAACCCTCTTTGGCCCAAAAAACCTTCCATAATTTCTTTTTCTGGGTTTTTCCTCTGTGTCTCCTCTGCTGAGTAACCTTGTGAGTCAATGTTTCTTCCCTTTCAGCCTTGACATCTGTTTTTTTTTTAAGAACGAACATCTTACTAGTTGGATTTTATAGCCTTCTTCACTATTTTTATTGAGTTTTTCTGTTGATTAGAGTCCAAGACTCATGCATTGTCTTTTGTAACAACCTCCTCGTTTCAACAACAATGCTGACAACAGGTGAAAAAATTTTTTTGTTTAAAAAGTGTGTGCACACATGTAGGAGGGGAAACAGACACCCTGGACTCATTACAGGACATAAGCACACATGCAGACATACCTCCTAAGGCTACCTGGGGTGTCTACATCCCGTCTGACCAGGACTGACCAAGCAATAAGATGATTGCGAGTACCATGAAGTCACCATATCACCACCAGGTCTTTTCTTCCTAGAATATCACAAAAGTTCAATTAAAATGATAAACTCTCACTTAAATTGTTACCGTCAACAATGGAACCATAATTTCGTTACCATAAATCGACAATTACAAATGAACCCTAAAATAAAATGGCAGTACCAAAACCTAAATACTAACACAGCCATACTGAAACCCTAATATTAGATGATAATATTAAAACCAAAATATTAAATCTATAATCCCGCCCGACACAAGCCGACCAACACACAAAGTTTTACGTCCCCGCACAAACTTAATTTAACAAGGGACTACCAGCTATATGAGTCTTAAAGTCATTCCTTTGTGCAACTCAATTCATAAATTGTCCTCCAGGTACCCTCTAAAACACATTCAAGGGACCCCTAGTACAAGACTGAAGCTTTGACTGGTTTACATCTAACAAGACAAAAAGTCATCAATTATAATCGTAAGTATAATG
>JZKD02S1676019.1:515790-532246 GCA_000966675.3 Picea glauca
CGAGATCACTAAAGGATTTATGCGGTTACTGCAAAAGAACGTCCCTTTCATCTGGGATGACGCCACTCAACGGTCATTCGACACTCTCAAGCACGCTTTGACCCATGCACCTTTGCTACATCCCCCTGAATATACAAAGGATTATATCCTTTACTTGGCCGCTTCTACTTCCACCATCGCAATGGTGTTAGTTCAAGAAGACCCCAATGGTGAAGAACACGTGATTTATTATCCGAGAAAGAGTTTATCTAGACCTAAACTCAGATATACGCATGTTGAGAAACTGGCTCTGGCAGCCGTCATTGCTGTCGAAAGGTTCCACCACTACATCTTATTATGCACCACCATGGTAATCGCAAACTCCAACCCTATGTACCACATCTTGACACGTCAAGTACTTGGGGGAAATTATTCAAAATGGATCGTTATTCTTCAAGAATTCGATCTTGAGTTTACGAAGGCTAAAGCCAAAAAATCCCTGGTGTTTTCCAAGCTCATCTGTGCTCTCCCTCGTGCTGATGAAAACATTGAACCTAGAGATTCTCTCCTCGATGAATCTCTCTTCCTCATCAGCACCTTTGATCCTTGGTACAGAGACATTCTTCTCTACCTTCAAACCCAACGTTTTCATCCCAACATCTCTCGCGAAGAGCATCGACACATTCGTCACCACTCTCGTCGTTATATCATTCTCGATGATCCTTTGTATCACCATGGTATTAACACCATCCTTCAGCTATGTCTGATTCTTGAGGAGGCTGAACGCATTTTGAACGATTGTCACCTTGGCGCCTGTGGTGATCACCTTTCCTGGATGACCATAGACCAAAAAATCCTACATGTCGGCTACTTTTGGCCCTCGATTTTCAAAGATTGCATCGAGGCCGTCAAAAAATGCCCACCCTGCCAAATATTTAACAAGAAGGCACGCACCCACCCTACGACGCTGCACCCTATTATCGCCATTGGCCCCTTTTCCAAATGGGGCATCTATTTCATGCAATGTAAGCCTACCTCATCCAGGGGGCACGGTTACATCATCGTCGTCGTCGACTACTTCACTAAATGGGTTGAGGCTATGCCTACCTTCCTGAATGATGGTCATACTGCAGCTCTATTCCTCTTCAACCACATCATAAATCGTTTTGGTGTACCACGTGCCATTATCACTGACCATGGTGCACACTTCAAAAACCATATGATGAGCGAGTTACATGTCAAATTGGGTTTTCACCATGAAAACTCATCCCCTTACTACCTTTAAGCGAACGGATAAGTTGAGGCTATCAACAAAGTCCTAAAAACCATGATCCAACACATGGTAGGGGAAAACAAAACATCGTGACATTTACAACTGTTCTCCGCTCTCTGGGCCTATTGCACCTCTATGAAAACTTCAACTGGATTTACTCCTTTCCAGTTGGTCTATGGCATTGAATCCGTCCTACCAATCGAGTGTGAGATTCCATCACTCAAACTGAAAGTAGAACTCCTGCCCCATACTTCTGCTGAAGAAGAACGATTTTTGTATCTATCCAAACTGGACGAAACGTGTCGCAATGCTACTCTTGCCAATGAGGCACATCATAAATGAATAAAAATTCAATATGACAAATCCATCCACCCTCAGAATTTCGCAGAAGGAGACTTAGTCCTTGTTTACGACCAAGATCACGATAAATTGGGGACAGGAAAGTTAGAACCCATGTGGCACGGTCCCTACATCTTGAAACGTGTCCTACATAAAGGTGCCTACGAATTAGTTGATCATGATGGAATTTCCCTAGGAGAGCCCCGAAACGGGCTTTACCTTAAGAAGTACTATGCCTAGATCACCTAGCATCCATACTTTGTACATTATTGTATTTTAGTTTGGTGTGTCTATTTCTTTCGTGTGCTCGAGTCTTTACCGTTGCCCCTCATGACTGTGCCTGTTTTTTCATGCGTAGATGACGTCTTCCTTTCCTATATTTTTTGGGTTCGTGGATGGTGCTAGCCAACATACCCGGAACATTGCTTCAGCAGCTTGGGTTATTTACCAATTTGACGAGGTGGTGAGTTCAGGAGGCATCTGTTTAGGACCAGCAACCAACAATATGGCAGAATATCACGTTGTCATTGGACTGTTGACCCAAGCTTCCTCCCTAGTTATCTCTCGCATCATTATTTACTTAGACTCCCAACTCGTGGTTTATCAATTCAACCGCATCTACGCTATCTGTAGTCCTATCCTGCTACGTCTACACTTGCAAGTTCGTCGTCTTGAATGAATGTTTGGTTACATTAAATATAGACACATTCTGAGAGAACTTAATAGTGTTTCGGATTCATTAGCTAATTATATCATGGATCGGTATCTTGCCCACATATAAGATATAAGGAAAAAAAAATTGTACATTACATGTAAATTAAAACACATCACGGACATCATCATGTACAAATCATTGGCATTGTAAAAAATCAAAACTATATATATATATATATATATATATCGTGTGACTGAAATGTTTGTATTACATCAAAAAGTATGTAGAAGAGAAAAATATTGGGTCTTTCCACCCATACAACGTCGCCTGACAAGGCATACAAAAACATGATCATCAGAGAGACTCTAATCTCCCCGCACTACGTTGTGCTGTGAGTAACACACTACTGCACGCACTACGCACCTCAATAGATAATTAATATTCTCTGGTACTCCTACAGTGTGCCTCTGCAGATGTAAAGGCACTTCCCCCCTCCGCAGAGGAGGGATACCCATCGTAAGGCCTTGGAGGTTCCTCTCAACCTCCCAGAGACCTACTGTTGGTACTACCGGATCTGCTACAACCAGGGCGCCTCCACGATGTCTTGGTACCGGTATATCATCCAAGCGCAATCCTCCCTTGTCTGCATGTTGGAAACAATACATCTGTTAAAAATCTTCTACATACCCAAAAAAATATATACATCAAAAACTTAAAAAAAAAGAAAAAAAAACTAGACAAGGTATGGCTCAGTCTCTTACCCGACTCATCCCAGTCTTCCTCCACGGGAAGAATCAAGTCCATGCTCCTGCGGAAATATACATCAGCATAAGGGAATTCCTCTATCCAGAGGTATTGCCATCTCAGACAGGCAAAGAAATCGCCAGTGAAATGGAACTCTGACTCCGATACTAGCCTTGGAGACAGACTAGTCCACCTCTCCATCCTAGTTTCATCCACTGGTCGCACCACCAGTGCTATCTGAGGCTGCACTTGAGGGATGCGCTCTAGAAAAAATGAGACCAAAAATGAGCCATAACCAAACTGCTTCCGACTAGTCCTGCACTGTGATATCTATTCCTTCACATTTCGAAGGAACGCTGCACTCCAGTTGAACAGTGTTGGTTCCAAACACTGAACACCATAATCCACCTGCAATCTTGATGCCAGATGAGCGCTAGTGCTGCCTGTCATGCTTGTGATAGGAAACAGTATAGACCGGAGGGGAAAATCTCGAATATCCTTGATAGGGATTCTACCCCCTACCAACCTTTCTCCTGGGATGCAATGGCATGCCAGATACACGTCCACTTGTTCAGGTAGCGTTCTTTTCCCATAGAACAATATGGGGACCCCTCTTTTTGAGAGGCCATTCAAAAAGTACACGTCTTCTAACTCAATGGTTAAAAGTTGTGTGCTTATTTAGAATCCTTGTTCTGCAACATCCCAGAGGCCAATCATATGCTCGAGCAATAAAATCTCTCTCTTCATTTTTTGCAACTTGAAGAATTTGAGAAAACCATAAGCTCGCAAATAGGCCCGTGTACGACGACTCCGTAAGGCGGCTAATTCATCCATCTCATGTTCCCTCTCTTTCCATTCAATCATGATTGTCGAAGTTACCTACAAAACAAAAAATCAAGAAATTCGTTATTTCCACGTTTTGGTAATTTCAGCAATTTTCAAAAGCAATTTAAAACATGAAATAAGATGCCCACATCATTTAAAATCAACCACCCACTCTTTTTAACCACCACACCCTCTCCTAAGCATTTAACATTCATCAAACAATGATAAAAACATTTTAAAAGATCAAAATGATTTTATGGCTGCATGGGCGTGCGTGGGGGTTTTCCCATGGATTCTTTGCTAAAAAATGACCTATCTAATGGACTTCTAGGGTGTTGGTATCTTAACCATCCTTTCCTAGAACATTTTTGCAAAACAAATCTCATTTTCCTATTGATTTTCAAAGAGGCCGATTTGGTTCTAATTGGGGCGACTTAGGGCTTCGTGTTTTAAAATAAATAATGCTATGAAAATGGATGTGAAACCATGCAATTAAAAGAGAAAGAGATAGACACCTACTTGGTCTGAATGGTGAGTGAAATGGTCAATCGTAGCTCCGGCAGCGAACAAAACAAGATCCACTTCAAACTGAGAATCACCACTACTCCAAAATCCTTGCAAAATGAAATGGTAAATAAAATTTCAAATCAATTGTTATTTATAAATTTTCATTTTTTTTATAAGGTATGGAAATTTTTTGGGTTTCTCTAATGATATAATGGCATCACTAAACCCTAGTTTGTAGTTCTGGCATCGCAGGTTTCCTGGCAGTCCTGATGAATTATTCACCTTGTCACACTTATGAGCATAGTCTTAGTTCGTTCTCAAGCTCGATAATATGAGAACGTAACCAGGTAAAATTTTATCTCTTTTTCGGACCCGTACGGATACGAACACATGAAAAAGGAACCCCCTGGAGTCTTCTTTAAACCCTTTTCAGACTCTCTAAATATGAAAAGATTGTCGAGTGATATTTCTTCCTTTCACACTCGTTAAAAGGTCAGAAAGGGCGTCTTTCGAGCGATAGTTTAACACTTTTTAAGTCGCGTTGGACTACTGTACGAAAAAGGAACTGAGAGAGTTCTCTTTTAAGTGTTTTTCCAAACTCTATAATCCCGAAAAACCTTCAAGTTTTTTGTCTGTGGACTCATTAAAGCACACATCGACAGGCCCATATGGGATCGAACCCTTACCTCTTCCGGTTCGTTAAACAAAGGAAGAGGAACTTATTGAAGGTGATTTATATCGAGCATGTGTTATCCTCCTCGAACTCATTAAATCAAAAAGAGGTACTCGTCCATCTGGATGGGGGGGGAAATTGAAAGGAGCAAGCTAAGTAGTCTCTTAAGAACATCATCTAGCACTTCTTAGAGTCACCCTTGAACACGGCACTTTGTCACTTTGCCGATATCATAATCCATTGAACCTCTGCACTGAGCCAATCTTTTGAGTTCCTTTCACTCCTTTAGGTCACCCGATGCAAGTCACGATACCCACTACATAGTTTTGGTCCATGTCATGTTTTACTGTTGTGCCTCAGTGTTCAAGGGAAGTATCCACCTCGAGAGTCAACCATCCCAAGTATCTTGCCTCAAAACCTGTGTCAGTCCATGTCCATTTGATATGCCAATTACATCTCCATGTCTATTTCATGTCGTTGATGGGGGATACATCATGGCCCTCCCTCGACAGGTCTATTCCTATCGACTCCAACACACTATCCAGAAATTAGGCTTAGAGACTAGTTAGTACTTTGGGACCTGCATGCCTCAATGGCAGGCCTCCTCACAGTCAAAAATGGGTTTACATAATTGACCCCTGATCGAATGATTCCACGGATGTTCGACCTCAGCTCATCTATTCGCATTTGCTAGAATGTACTAGGGTACCTTGGGAATCATTGACATTAATGATGATCTCCCTCGCGCTTGTTAACGGTTTACACTATTGACCTGTAATCAAGTGGTTTCTGCCATGTTCGAAATCAAGACATCTATTTGCATGGTCAGATTCATGCCATATTGGGATTGGTAAGAAGACCCTGGGTTGAGAAATCCCTTTGATATATGCTTTGCCTAGGCTGCGAAGGAATTTATATTTGACAAAGAACACATACACTGTAACATAGATCCACTTTGTATTGGTCGTGGCTATGTCTTGTCATCTCGTAGATCCACTGTGTATTCTTCGTGGCTACGATCAGTCCGAGTCATCAGAGTATATATCCACATTGTATCTTCGGTGGATATATCTTTTTATCAATACAATTATGGATCCACAGTGTATTTTATGGTAGCCATATCCTGCTAAGTCTTGATCACCCAAGCATAATTATTCCTGCCTTGGGTTTTTAAATATGTCATGATACTTGTTGGATGTTTGTGTGTAGCTTCTTTCAGGTTCTCTGAGTCTATACCCTTGCTTGGATGTCTACAAATTATTTCAGTTATCAGTTGACATCTTCTAACTTCATACTTTGGGGGGCAATCTGTTAGACGTCAAAATTACTCAGCTGGATAAGTGTCACATGTTCCTCTCAATTGTCATAAGTGTCGCATGTTCCTTACAACTTTCGCAAGTGTCTCAAGCTGGTCACAAGTGTCACAAATGATGTTCGAACATATTTCCATGTCGACGACACTAAGGAGACACTTAGAACATCTCATATGCTTGATTTGAAGAAGGAGAACTGGTTTACTGAAGTCAAATAACTCTTAACACCTGAAGAGAGCTCTAAAACAAAGGTTTTGAGGGGGATCGCTCCCCTATATCAGCCCTAGGATCACTGTCGCTCCCCTACAAGGCTTCACAGAGCGTTATAACGCTCCCCTGCCCCCTCTAAAGGAGCGCTACTCATATTAAAGGCACTGGCGCTCCCCTAAATCTTAGCAGGGAGCGCTACAACGCTCTGATTCCCCTTCTAAGGGAGTGCTGCCTAATCTGAGGCAGTAGTTTGCCCGTTGGGGAGAATAAGGGGAGGATCTTTCGAGATTAGGAGGCAGTTTTGTTCGAATTCTTAGTTTCATAAAGAGATACCTGATCTAAGGAGGAAGTTCCCAACTTGTTCTAAAGATAACTCAAGAGGTTAAGCTCCTCTTAACCTATATAAGTAGGCTCTATGATGGTGGAAAGGGGGAAGAACTACTAGTATGAAACCTATGATATTGGAGTAAACACACAGTCAGCCAAAGGAGAGTGATCAGTGAAGCTATTTTTATCTAGGTTGTGGATCTTTCAGGCAAGGGTTAGACGAAGAGGACTTGACGAAGCTGTCGCATTCACATCTATGATTATAAGTACTGCTGTCGTTATTCTCATTAATATGACACGCTTGGCTTGTTTCTTTCTAGTTTGTTTCTAATGTCACATGAACTTAGCATTAATTGATAGATATTTTTTCAAGCTAATATCAATAGAGTAGGAAGTGGTTGTATCTTGTTTGTCTGCAGAACTCAGTGAGGAGCAAAGGATTGGAGCGCAACTCGGAGCGTGCAGGGACAAACGTCGATAAAAAAGGTACTTCTGTCATCCTTCCTTCTCATGTGTTAGTTTAGATAGATTTGAAAAGAAGTCAATGTCCACGTTAAGCATTTTTTGTCTTAGAGTTAGGGTCAAGCTCTTTGAGGCAATCTACCTGTCCGCGGGGAGATTTTCCTACAACACTTAGCCTCCAAGAATTTGTTCCATCAACAATACCAACCATCATATATTAAACATAACATATCATTTCCATATTCAAAATCGAATTGGGCCTCCCTCATGATTTTCATAATTATTATATGCCCATTTAACACTTAAAATCAAAATAACATGTCCCACATACCTTGCTAGTGGAGTGATTACCAATCAATATAATATTCATTTCCCCATATATGGAAATATACCATGACTTTGCATATGGCTTGTGCTTAGATTTTGAGTAATATATCAAATTTAAGGTGTAGCAAGAATAAACTAAAATGTTTATTTCATGAAATAATGTTTTCTCTTTCTAAAATCAAATTGCTAATACACCCAACATCCATCAATCGCACATAGAAACAGGTTAGGATTCCCTCCTTATTCTCAAACTATGAAATCTTTATCATAAGTTAATCATGCGCGCAACAAGGAGATCCATTTCTCTTATTATTTTTCAAAAGGTGTCCCACCTATTTAGTATTATTAATAAATTTATATAAGTAATATGCATTGCAACTCATTTGCAGGAAGGAATTTCATATTGCACTTCTGGGCATCAACATGTTTCAACCAATCATGGGAAGAATAATAACTCCCCCTGTGGATATGTCTCCCCCTATCTTCTCTGAAAGATGAACAATATGCTACCACTGCAATCTTCTTCTGCTGCAAATGCTATTGATCAACTAGAAAATAGATGAACTGCTCAAGAATGATCTACTCTTTCTATGACGATCCTTGGACACATCCATTCATCAAACTTGTTCCATACAATACATCATGAAGAAAAAGATATGTCAACAATGAATATTATATTAATCATGAACAAAACATCAACCATGTACATCTTGTGCCATATTGTGTGCCAACCATGCACAACACCCATGTACATCAACCATGTACATCAATATCATACAATATACCATAAGATATCATCAATGAAGTGTATCAACCATATGCCAAGAACATGTGCCCACTATGTACCAACCATATGCCTCTACCAACATGTCAACCATGTGCCTCAAACAAGTTTCATATCACTCATGATATGCCTCTACCATGAACGAAGAGCCAAAACCATGTATCTCAACCATCAATATATCAACCAATCATCTCAACTATATCATCCCATACATCATGTACCAAAGAAAGTGCATCAACCAATATACCAAGTATGTACCAATCATGTGTCAACTATAGATCAATTTATGAATCATAAATGATGTAAAACATAACCACCTCATCACCTCATCAACTACATGTCCCAATATGTATCTCAACCACATGCCAAATGCATGCACCAATACATCTGCCAAATATGCCTCTAACAATACATCATAACATATATCAATGAAGCTCACATATGTATCATCCATGTACCATGACATATCTGCCTCAAAAACCATTCACTACAACAACTACTAAGCATCCAATAGTACCTCTAAACATGTACTAAGAGTGTCCCTCAATAGATCAATGATATATCTCTAGATAACATCACATCATCATGATATATATCATAGAAAAGGTGCCATAACATCACTGAGAACATAACCAATAGCATACCTTATCATAAATGCATCACTCCACACACTAAAGTTTGTACCATGCATCCAAGATACATATGCTTCAATACTCAACCATATGTCATCACCATACATACATCAAACACACATGAAAGCATATAATCATGAAAACCTACAACAAACCATGTTAGACCCTGCAAAATAGAGTTATACCATTAAACCATGTTGAAACTCATCTGTGTACCCCTCTTCTTGAGGATTTTTCCATAGGTACGCACCCTATTCCACAGACAGATCACGTATGTACGTGGCCTTTCTATATATCACCCCGCGTATGTACGCTACTTCTCCTAGATGATCCTTTGTATGCTTTAGAAAGAGTAAATCTTTCATGATTCTTTATCCCTTCATTCATGTCTAGCTATTCAGTCTTCTTCATCCAGTTTTGAGAGTGTCTTGTGCTTTGAGTACTTTTTCTTTCAACTTCCATCCTTTCAACATTGTCTCTCTTCCAAGTTACATGTGTTGTTCTTGCCATGCTATATGAAGCACTCATCATTGACTGTCTTCTTGAATTCAAGCAATCTTGAGATTTGTGGCCAAACCCACTGCAGCTGTAACATCTCATGGTGTGAGAATGTGCAGCAATGTATCCCACTTTATTACATCTCCAACCTCTTAGGGTGTTATGGAACCTTCCAACATCTTTCTTTGCATAATGTATGCAATCCAAATATTTTTGACCATATTCATTACATGAGAAGGAATGACCATGAAAAACATGTTCATACCTTTTCTTTGGTGTCCACCTTGAAGGTGTCTCTCTTTTTAATTTACATTGAGGTGTAGGGCTTGCTTCTTGGTGTCTTCCTTGTTCTAATCTTATGAAGTTTTCCTTTCTTGCAGCCTTACTTTCACCCTTTGAACAATGAAGGGCTTGCATAATGCTTCTTAGAAGTGATAGCTTCATAGTGTGTTCCTTCCTTGTTGTATCCAAGACCAGATTTATCATTAGGTGATCTTTGACAATCCAAGATTTCATCAAATATTTTTGAGTTTCTCATGAACCTTTTTTAATTATCTTCTTTCCTTTTGAGATCAAAAACTTTTGCTTCCAACTTATGGCATGATTCTTATTTTTCATTTACTTGAGTATTTAGTCTCTTCATCTCTTCTTCTTGTTTCATGAGTATTTTCTTTAGTTCCATGGGCCTTTGGTACTTTTATAGGGCTTCCAAAATGTATTCATAAAGATCAAAATCAGGATAAAAAACATCTTATGCTTCAAAGAAATCTAAAATTTTATTTTTTAGCTTCAATAAATCTTCCCCTTCATCTGTAAGATAATTGTTAGTTTATTCTACACAAATTTCTTCTATTTGTGTGTCCATGGATCTCCTTCAATCTTGTAAGGATTATAGTGAAGGCCTACTCTGATACCAATTGTTGGAAACACCAACCACACTGAGAGGGGGGTTGAATTAGTGTGAGGATCTTTTACAACTTGTTACAAAACTTTAGTTAGCAATCACCATTCACAACATCATTACTCATTAATTCTATTCACACTTAGTTTCTTTCAGGTAAACATATCTCAATGACATATATTAACAATAAATAACTATGCACCATCACAATAAAGAGAAAAAAGAACGCCATATATATGTATAAGTTGCTTTTGTATTACACACTAAGAACGCCAAAATGAGCACCAAATATCAATGCAAGACCCAACTTGCAGATCTCAACACCAACTAGGAAGAGGAATCCAAACCTCAAGTACAAGACCTAGCTTGTAAACAAAAATAAATTTTTAAAACTATACCCATAGTCTATACCAAGACAAGTGCATCAACTATGCACAACACAACCTGTCACCTCAACCTATCTCATCAATCTCATCATCCAAATCTAATCTACTCACAAATATCAATCATCAAGTCAACTCTCAACCATATGCATAATATCACCAATTTAACCAACAAGATACCTCTTGCAATACACCATACTCTCCATAAACAAAATACCATAAACCCTTTACACAAGACCATGTGCCAAAAACATACCATTAATCTTGTTGAAATCATCAAGACCTATACCATACCATGCAACAATTGGAACAATTCCAATATGCAAATCTCATGTGGTATCCGAACTGCCAACTTTCTACAGCTACCAAATATTTTGTCACGGTTTTGTTGTCTTGATTCTCCTACCATGGTTTTGCTATCATGATTTTGTTGTCGCAGTTCTGTTGTCGCGATTTGTATTCCGTGATTTTTCTATCGTACTTTTTCTTTCGCACTTTTTATGTCATGAGTTTTCTCTATCAATAATACTTTCCCAAATAACCTTTCACAAATGGATATTCAATATGCTAAAATATCATACTAATAAGAGACCCTTTCTCTCTTATTTATACTTCTCCAAGTAGCTTCCTCTAGGGGTTGTCTTCTAACCAACTTACCCAACTTCCTTCTTTGGGGACTAACCCACCTCTAAACACGTTGTCCACTTACAACCACTTTATCCACAAATAGTAAACTCTCCACTTCTAGTTGCAACTAATTTTTTTTTAATTGATTTCTTGTTGGAACCACATGACTAACCACTTTGACTAGTCAACTTATTCTAGGAGCTTCTAGAATAATTTGAGTTATTTGACCTTCTTGACTTCTTTGACTTTCTATGGGATTCTAGATAACTCATGAGGGTTATCCAACTTCATATGGACATAAATATATAATCGTGAGGAGTTATGTGACGTTCCACATATCACCAAAAACAGAATGACATATACTATCCATGTGGAATAGTTTCTCCTACAAATTCACTGATCTTCATTACAATATTCCTCAATAAAACTTGGGTTCGCTAACCACACTACTAGGCTACTCAACCACCTATCCCTTTGTACTTCATAAAGTGTCTTCCTGTGAGGGATTTCACCATAAGGGGACCACTTTGAGAACTTTATCCAAGAGTTTCTTCCCATGAGGGATTTCACCATAAGGGGACCACTTTGGATTTTATCTATTCAGTTCTTTCTATCAACCATGACATGACATCAATGATTCAAATCCCTTTAATATCAACACATCATTATGACACCACTTGACATCGACCCTTTGACAACAATTACATAAATCACCATATAACCAATAATCAATATATCAATGATACAAACACATCACTATGACAATACTTGACATCAACCCTTTGATATCAATCCTTTGACATCAATAACAACATAGTACAACAAAATTCTCTAGATGACAACGTCGACAATATAACTGAGCATTCCTACAAAAGGGTGTTATGCAATACAAGATATATATCTATGTGTTTGTGTGTCATAATAATAACCATACTCAATGTGATATCTACAACAAAATGTGTTACGAATTGTGTTTATTCGAACATACCAAGGATTGCATTTATGGAAATATCTTTGGCCGAAGTTAAGTGCATTATGTATTGTCGTAAATCTCTCATACAATTTTGTCTGTGTAATGTCAAGAAAGTGTTTAATATGGAGTTCACATTCTCTAGATCCCCTTCTCAACTTTAGTACATCTTTTTGGTTGGAAGAAGACCTAGTGTTCTCATGCCATAAATCATGTACTAGTCCCTTAACTGCTCCAATTAACTTCATGTCAAATTGAAGTAGCCTTCCAATGAAGGCCAAAAGATCTATTGGGACACCTTTGTCAAGGCTATTTCGTCTATTAGAATACTTTATAAGGGTTTTGATATTAAATTTCTTGAGAAGAAAGGTTTGTTGGAGAAAACGAAGTTTTCCTGTGATGTTTCTAACAATTCATTGTGACAAGACATGTCGGGATGCATTACGGTCTTTAGAACGAGATTTATTACCAATTTTTTGAAAAGAATCCACAAGGTTTGTAACAACATGACGATTTGTTTCTAAACTTTTGACTATTTTAATGCCTAAAATTCTCCTAACAATAGTCAAACTTCTATATTTTGACAAAGCCGAAGATAATTGACATTTAGCGGCATCAGATTTTGGTTCAAAATATTTTTTAATGATTTTATAAGAATGATAACGGATAGTACAGTTAGGTAAGTTACCTTCGAGTGATATTAGGCCAATTTCATCCACTTGAATGCGTTTAGGAGTTCTTCATTGCACACTACTCAATCTAGATAGGGACAATGAACTCCTATTCTGTCACTCTTGACCTCCCTCTCATGGATTTAACAATGTTGCAGTTATTTCCCCTTCAATCATTGGTGGGTCTATTCTCGTAGGAGAGTGGATATGCCCATGACTAGTTTCTAGAACATCAGACTGTCCAATAAGAGGTTGCACCAAATGAACTTCTTCACCATAATGTTTTGCACCAATTGCCTCTCTAATTTCATTCATTGTATAATCATCTCCAAGTGAATCGTCCATCATCTCTTCATCCACAACAATGTGTCTTGATGAGATATTAATTGGACTGGTCTCTATTGAAGTGCTGCGCTTTGCTTGTGTTGATGGAGGAGAAAAAACAACATCTATTCCACTATAAATTGGATTTCCCTCTTTTGAAAGCCTATGCTTTGACATATGTAACTTTTCCTTTTCACTTTATTCTTCTACATTTTCAATGGGTATTTCTTTCCTCAAGTAATTTCTATCTCGATTCCATTAGTTCCCCATGTTTAAAGAGAAAAATTGGCTTCCAAGCACCCCACCACAAATTTATCTTGGTATTACACAAGAATACACAACTAACCATTCCAATTCCAAGAGGAAAAATTGGTCTTGGTATTACAAAATAAGACACATCTAAAAATTCCAATTGGACAAATTTGTCTTGGTACTACACAAGAAGACACAACTAACAATTTCAATTTCAATTCCAATTGGATAAATTTGTCCTAGAATTACTCAAGAAGACACAACTAACAATTCCAATTCCAATTGGAAAAATTTGTCTTGGTATTACACAAGAAGACACAACTAAAAATTCCAATTGGACAAATTTGTCTTGGTATTACACAAGAAGACACAACAAACAATTCCAATTGGAAAAATTTGTCTTGGTATTACACAATAAGACACAACTAACAATTCTAATTGGACAAATGTGTCTTTCTATTACACTAGAAGACACAACTAATAATTCCAATTGGACAAATTTGTCTTGCTATTACACATGAAGATACAGCCAACAATTCCAAGTCCACTTGGACAAATATTTCTTCCAATTCTTCCCACAATTGTCTTGTAGTAGCAAAAAATTATCTATGAACTAAACAACAAGACAAAAAGAACAAAGACCTGTATGTTCTTGATATTTTTCTATGCAAATGTCGAGCTTGTTTGTGTTTTTGAGATAAATGAGGTTGAGGAGTTTTCTTGGCACATAAAACTTCCTAACACGAATGTACATGCATTCCTATAATGAATTCACACTAAAGCATGTGTGCATAGTAGCAACACACATGCATTCCTGCTAGGTAGGGATAAGTGCCCAACCTCAAGGACTTGAAGTCAAAGGAGAGTGTGCATACTCTTAATGCAATTGATATAACATTTATTGTAGACGAAACATCTTTATGAATAAATATGTATAGGGGTTTGGGAACAACTAGGACCTAAGGGCTTGGGATTGAAATTGTTTTGAACCATAGAGAAATGGTTAGAGCACCAAGATGTGGGTGCAAGGGTTGTGGGGCTTTTAACAGGAGGTATATGCATAGTGAACTTAGTGATTGAGTGTGGAGGGGGTTAAGGGTAAAGTATAGGTTATTCCTAGTCTTAGATGAATCCAAGAGGATCTAGTTCATGGTCTAGGTCAAGCTCTAGGTCATGGTATAGCTCTAGCTCTAGCTCTATGTCATGGTCTAGGTCTAGCTCTAGCTCTATGTCATGGTCTACATCATGGTAATAATATAGGTCTAGGTCATGGTCTAGGTCACGATCATCGTATAGGTCTAGGTCATGGTTTAGGTCATGATCTAGGTCTTGCCATGTATAGGTATTGTTATGTCTATGTCTAGGTCTAGGTCTTGGCATGTCTAGATCAAGGCCATTTATTTCCTTTTGATTTAGAGAGGGGGGTGGAGAGAGAGGAAGAAAGAGAGTGTGAGAGGGGGACAGGGGAAGACAAAGAGTGTGTGAGAGAGTCAGGGAGAGAGAGACAGAGAGGGAGAGTAGAGAGAGAGAGAGAATGAGAGGAAGGTGGGGAGAGAGGGAACCAGGGTTGTATAGAGGAAAATAGAGAAAGGTAGGGCTAGTGTAGGAGAGAGAGGGAGGGGGATACAGTGAGCGATATAGCGAGTGTTAGATGCAAGAGGTAAAGATAGAGGTATAGAGAGAGAGGTGGGAGAGAGATGGTGTATCTAGGAGAGATAAGAGAGATAGTGGGAGGGAGGGAGGGAGGGGGCTAGAGAGAGAGAGAGTGTGAGAGTACATATAGATAATTGTTCTGTCATACATAATTTAGGGAATGTCAAACATTGATTGCAAACAATAAAAAAATCAAGGAAATTTAACCTTTTACACTTGTTACCAGGTTGTAAATGGCCAATGAAAACAATCTAATATCAAAGAACGTTCAATAGATAAGTTTTACAATAAGACATAATCTATGCCAATATCATAAAAAAAAATATCAATCATGGATTTTTGATAATATAAAATCAAACAATGGGAAATCCGAGAGACATGAGAAAACATGACAATGAAATCAAATCAAATCACTAAAAAGGTAAGAAATGTGAAAGATAAAATGATTTAAAAACAAATTAAGAAAATCATTCAAATAAGGATAAATATTCCATATAAAGAATATCAAATCCACTAAAATATTATGATTATATTAAAATCAAAAAGCAAAATCGATGTACCATAATCATCATTAAACCATTTGAAATCATTATTAAACCATGGGTGAATGATCATATCCATAAAATATTATTATTAAACAAGAGGTATAGGCATGGTGAACTTAGGTATTGGGTGTGGAGGGGGTTAAGGGTAGAGTATAGGTTATTCCTTGGCTTAGATGGAGATAGGGGAGTCTAGTTCATGGTATAGGTCATGGTCATGTTCATGGTCATGGTATAGGTCTATCTCTAGGTCTATGTTGTGGTCCAGGTCATGGTCTATCTCTATATCTAGGTATATTTCATGGTCTACATCATGGTTATCGTATAGATCTAGGTCATGGTCTATGGTCTACATCTAGGTATTTCTATGCCTTCTATGTCTATGTCTATGTCTAGGTCTTGACATGTCTAGGTCAAGGAAATTTCTTTCCTTGTGATGTACTAAACTTGCTATAGTGTGTGAGAGTCTCAAAGGGAGAGAGTGGAAAACATAGAGGTGGTGTAGAGAGAGAGAGTGTGTATGAGAGTGTGAGAGTCATAGAAAGGAAGAAATCAAGGGGGGTAGAGAGAGAGAGGAAGAAAGAG